>JAUJYV010000509.1:0-38579 GCA_033995625.1 Ophyiulus pilosus | reverse complement strand
TGTTCTTGACAATTTGGCCCTAATAAATGGCTGCCCAGATTAACCAGTGCCCAGATAAAGCGGAATCGACTGTACTGATATGCCGCGTTTAAGTATCATCGTTTTTGACTTAACATTACGTCATTAATTTACTTTGCCAAGCGATGCGATTATTCCCCACGAACAATCAATTTAAACTAACTTTGGTTAGTGTCAAAGGTCGATCCTTGAACCTTGATCCCAAACTTTTTTAATATTCGCAGTCAAATATGAAAATCATACGTTATAATAGGACCAATAAATGTGCAATCAGCCAATGAACGTTCAAGTGCGCATCGCATGAACATTGAACCTAATTCACTATGTAGTGCAATTTATTAATGCAAATTTAACTTAATAAACTAGTCGCCGTCACACACATGTATCCTATTGGTTCAATTTGGAGTCGTTTATTTTAAAGGAGTTTTCTTTTGATGACGTACTTTTAATTCAAAAATGATGGTACCGAAACGCGGCATTAGCTGGGTTATGATGTCAGTTGTTGTTATTAGCTAAATACAGTAGTTAGACAGTTTGCTAAAGTTCAACTGAAAAAAATCTCTAATTAAAAGCTTCAGGGTTTGGCACTGACCGAGATTATATTCTATTTTGCCATTATTTAGAAACATGAGTAGCAATCCCATAACATACACAAATAGTGCCTATTAATTATAGTAGGCCATTGCATTAGAACCCTAATTCCAATTTCTTTTTTTTAAATCTGCCTTGACAACACTTGAATAAGCAACAAGAAACCCAGTTCAAAATGACTATTTAAACGTCTTTCAATTTCCATACAGCACCAAATTGAAAGTGAATAAATAGGTTGATATTATCCCACAACGAAAGGAGAACTGGTTCAGTGATTTGCAAGTTGGAAGGACTTTAAAAAACCGAATAGCTGGTTTACTAAAAGGAGGCTCAACAGATAACCTGGTTACATCAGAGAAATGATTCCAACGATTAGTCGACATATACAGACATCACTTTTCCAACAAAACACCAGGAATGTCAATTTAATACTTTCTAAGATATGATGTCATAAACAAAATAAACGGACGCTATTGTTAGATGACTTATGTTTGCAAATATTCTCGGTTACCTTAAATTAAGTTATCTTCCATGGGAATTTACAACCGACATTGAAAAAATTCTACCGCATCCCTCAGCCCAAGCTGTTGTCAAAAATATTCTTTTCGGCATAATAAGCATTACTCCACACTAAAGTTTTATAATATAAGTAATATGTCATAAAGATGGCTTGGCATGATATCACAACCATCAAAAAATGCACTTTAAAGGGATTAAGCAACGGTGCATGAATCCTGTCAAGAAATCGTCAGTAACTAACTAAATAGAAAACAATCAAAATCATGTTGGAATAAATTTATTCGCAATTATTTCGTTCTGGTATAGATTTCTATCCAGCCGACGAATGTCCAGTTATTACCCACATGATATACTACACACAGGTGCAAATGAGCGTGCAATGCTGAATCCAAATCAAATGATAAAAAAACAAGGGCTTAAAAACCAAATGCGATGATGCGATTCACCCCTTTTTTGTACTCAAATAAGAATATCTACATTTTGTGACTAGACATTGTAGACTACTACAGTAGTGGCACGCTGCCAAAAGCAGTATGACAATATTCATTCCAACAACGCATCTAAACTGTCAAAGTTGCAATGGTAGACTTGTGATGGATCATTAAAAAAAATTCCCCTAAGCGTTATTCATTTCCAACACCTACTCATTTGCTGAAGATGAATTTTTCAACTAACCACGTGAACATATGAAGGCTTTCGTAAGGGTCTCTATATACATTCAAATGAATGCATGTTTACGATTTTGATAAAGTCGAGTACATACTTGAATAAGGACAATACACACTCAAACTATCACACGTTATGACGAAAGAGATGGATATATGAGGGTTTATAGCGTGCAGAAATGCAAATGATTACAACTCGTACATTTTTAAAATTGGTTCACAATAGCTAGACTACAATCCAGCAAGGGAAAACTTAATTCTAGCTAGGTGGGCACAGTCCCACATGCATATACGCTTAGACTTAATTCTAGCTTCAAAGCAAGATCTAAATAATATTTCATCGATTAGGTAGACTAGAAAGCAGTTTTCCTAAATTTGAGGGTAAAATGGGTTTTTACATTCAGATCTCGTCGATCTACCCTTGAGCAAGTGATCAGAACTCGGGATTCATTTTATATTCAAGCATCTCCGCACTATTCAGTACAGATATGGGAATGTAGCATGAACCTGATCCATATCATTTGCTCCTCGAAATAAATCTTCCTGGATCGTGCCATTTGAAACCTTAAACCCTGCCTACTTATGTAGCACCGGAAAATAATACTTTTTAAACGCTGTCTTAGTTAGTTAAAAAGTTGTTGAAGAGAAAAACCAGATCCCACTAAAGAGGCAATCTGCCAGCAACCGTACACTGCCTGTATTGTGTTTATTGGTTGAATGCCCTGCAATTTAGAAAGGCTGAAGAAAAATCAAAACATCCCAGACCTAAAACAGCGAAGGAAAATATGTATACACAACAAAAGCATGTTGATCTCTTGTTGGGAAGTCAATAACCAATACAATATCCTTATCTGTAGGTAAGGATACCCTCACTAGCTAAGGGCTGTCCTTAGCTAGTGAGGGACACAAATTCTTTAGTAACAGTCATTCGTCCTGTTTTCATTTAATAAAATAGAGATTTTAGGACGTTGATTACTGTAATCTACGTTTTGTGCATCTGGCCATGCACTCCCATTCAGTTTATTTATTTTACTATCTTAGTATTTTATAGAAAAAACGCGATATGCTTGTCAAATGCATTGTTTCGTTTTCTTCTATTTTATTTTAACAAAACGCCCACTAATTTACTTAGGTTAGCGATTACGTACTTATGACTTGGACAAAGAAGCAAAGTTTATCAGCCTGTCATTTCCTTCGTCCATAGAGAAAATTTCGAGGACTTTTAGCTAGAAAAATAAAGCCTGCTGACTGGATCCACAGTAATGATACAAGCATACTTGCATATAGATTTCAGATTAATTTGACAAAGTCACGGATTAGCATTCTTTCGATCCGATGACGATACGAAGGACATAAAACGGGTTGAAATTAATATTCTCAGAAATTTGCTCGTATTTGTTCACGGCTTGAAAACTGAAGTTGTAAGGCATTGACATCACCTAGCCTCTAACAAAAGGCCTCCCTCATGGAAGGATGCTTCTCACTCTCCCACATATTTCGCTTGCTACAAATTTCTTCGATTATCAAATTGCCAGAGTTAGTTGAAATTGAGATTTTTTAGAATCTGAACATGATCAACGTTTCAAAAATCTAGAGAAAAAACAAACGGGAGTTTACCTTCAGAGAGTTCAAATCTATATCGTCGAGACTGCAATTCACACTAGGCGTCAACGCCATGTTGAACCTCGATGAGAATGCCTCCGGAAAAAACAAGCACGAATTAATCCAGCTGGAAGATTTATCCGCTTTTTAAGTGGCAACACAACGCGTGGTTGCGATGGGAATGAAACATCCGACGAGAAGACGATCAAATGGACTCATGAGCACAATTAGAACATTTCAAACTCGATGGAAAGCAGCATCTCAACTCCGTGGCTCACACAACCAGAGTATTGGCAGCATTGAAGTCAGCATATATGATTGTTACATCCCATTTCCTACCTCTTCCTGTTGTAACCTAATCGACGAGACGATGCTGCCATCTAACGAACGATATGGAAATGTCACAGCTGGTGGATTTTTAAAAATGAGCGCGCTTTTCAAATTTTCTTCACTCGGATCGTCTTACCTTGTTTCCAGGCAAATGCTGGGATAATTCCTCTAAAAATTGGCCGCGACCGTGTTCATTTCCTATCTATAAAAATTACCAAATACATAAACTCCTAATCCCAATTTCTAGGTGGGCTATCTTCCACATAAAGCTGCTCATTCCCACGTTTGATAAGGACCCCACCCATGTTTGATTTGATTATCACAATATTTTTCCATACAATCTGAAAATTGCATACAGAATTTGAAAAATAATTTTATGGATTTGGATTTATTTTATGACTAACCAGAACAATTATCATCGCGTTAATCATCAATTGCCACGTTAAATGAAATGCATTAAACAAGTATTAAAACAAACTCGGGTAACCTGCTATACAAATAATTACAAAAAAAATAAGTACTTTTCCTGCCAAAACCTACTGATCTTAACTAACCTTTTAAGTAATTACGTCACGGAAAGCATCAACAGTGGACAGAGTTCTCGAGGAAGGGCGATGGTTACAATGGATTGATATATGTATCATGTTGCATTGGGCTGTTAACAAATATCCAAGTTATTCCCAACACATACAATCGAATTCCTTATTCAAGTATGTACAATGTCAGGATGTACTTACCTACTCAATTAATTACCTTCTGACCATTGAATTATAACTACTAAAACAATTGATGAAATAAATTTCACAAACGTTTTATTTGCTTCAATTCTACAATATCAGTAAACACGAAAGTTAAGTTTTGCCATCCCAAAAACTCGCAATTTTTGCAATAAATAATTCTCTCGCAAGAAAATAGATGGTACTCTACTGTTCTCTAAACATACTTTCGCTGATTACAAAAGAAACAAAAAAAGGATGTACGGAAGAATAGAATACCACCCAATTGGTAAGTTGAGTCGCTATCACAAAGCAGATTCCATAAACAACGAAATTATAAAAAGTAAACATTTTCAAGCCAAGTTACTGCACAGATCCTGGTTTTCATGCCCATTGCAATGGAAAACGTACAGTACCTATTTCAGAAGTGAACTTGCCCCAGTGTACAAATTTTGGGTAGTACCATATAAAACTTTTGAGATCCTTGAATTTGTAGCGGTGCCAGTGACACCCCAAATTGAAATGAGTAAGATAATATAAGCAAAAATAATATGAGGAACTCAAAAATGCACCAAAAAGTGCATGACATAAGCCAGTGAGAGGCCACTGGGCATGTTCACAGGCAAAGAGCACCATGTCTCGAAAAGCCTGCAAAAGTTTACAGAGTTAAGACAATCACAACCCTGTTGGAGGTAACAGAACTTTTCAGTGAAAATTCGATGCAATTCTCATTCTCACAGCTCTGCTGCAATCTAAGTTTGGAGCTAAGCAACTAGTTTAGTCTAAACTAAACCATAGTTCAAATTGCGCGGTTCACAATTATACTGAACTGCTCAATTTTGTCTGTGAATAGAGTATGGAAAAAAGCCGAAAGGAAAACAAAAACGTATCTTAACTCTTGTAAGCAGAGACCAGCTCTGTCAAGTATCGAGATATAACAAACATGATGATTCGATTAAAATGCACTTAAATGCAGTGTAATCTCATGATAATAACTTAACACAGGCAGTATGAGACATGGTATAAGGACAGGACAAGAGTGGGGAAAAATGGTACAAGGGGAAAGTAAAGCGGTCTTCAATGGTGCTTCGAACCATAGAGAAACCACACATAATAATGACGCATGACAGAATGATGCTATGGTGGAAATTTTGATGAGACATTAAATCAGACTCCGAAATTTACACGAGAAAGACATTGGGACTAGAAAAACGATAAGTTCCAAAGCACCATCGTACGTCCTCGTTGGACCCCGGTTTCAGATAAGCCCTTGGCTTTACTGAACCCACTCGAATTTACGCTCGATACCCGCAACGGTAACTGCGGATCATGTTTTTGGTAAAAGGCGCGTAAACTCGTGGGCGATGAAACCAAGACAAATTACATCATTATGCAGCAGCTTGCCCTTGGCGTGGGCTTCACTAACCCTGGACAGCATTTGGGCCAGCCGTCCAAATTAAACGGGTTATACGTTAGGTAAAAAACGCGTGCTTTTCAACTTTGCATGAACGCAATAAGTAAATGCTAGTTTACAATTCAGTTAAATGCATGTGCAAACCATCTTAAATAAAAATCAAACACAGGAGAATCTTTTCAACTAAATCGGCAATGTCGAGGCCTAAACCTGCTTTAGGTGGGTATACGGGACGTGCTCGAACGTATGCAATCTCACGCTCTCCTCACAGAAAGTTACAAAAATGCTTTCGCTCAAAGGTGCAAGTGCTCCAATACCAAACGGCTCAAGCACGCATTCATGCATTCTTCCTGCGCCATGTTGACATCTTAGAAAAGACATCAATTCTGTACAAGAGCAACTCTCGAGCAGTTCCCAAACTTTGAAACATTATCTTATTGAAAACGAAGTATTTAAACGAGCGAGAAATTGAACTAAAAAGAAATGCGGATTTAAGCCTGCGACACTGCGCCGATAAATAAACAATACAACATAATATGGCCCCCTATTATTAACACAAATTCGCAGCACGTTAACTTATAGCAGCGCATTACTGATCACAGAATTAAATTTAAAACAAAGATGAAAGCAAAAGATTACAAACAGATCTGCTTAGTATGGTATATATTGCACCCATAATATGTAAAGATAGAGAATAAACGAAATCAACAGTTTCAAATTAAAATTGGCAACAATGAGTGATTTGATTCCAGGTACTTAAATACTTAAAGCTTTTTCTCGCAAACGGTTGGGCCTTTTTTTTCGCGGTAACAAGGCCAGTATTTAGAAACAGCAGTTGGGGAACCCGGTAAAAATCAACATTATGCATTGGTGAAAAAAAACCTGATTATCATAACCTACAAGGTACTTGTGGACTCATCGCGAGCTTCAGGGTAAAGCCATTCCACTGCACGATTCTAATGGTACGGGTATTTGGACCACTTACCCTAGTTAAAACTATTTTTTTCTGAGAAATACCAATTTTCGGAATAAAAACTACACGAATTAGATAAACAGATGTACAACGCGGTCATTAAAAATAGCGATTCGTATTACTCCTTGGCACTCCTTCAATAATTTAACAATACGGGTTTCAAATGTTAATTTTAGCGAAAACCTCGAGTAAAAGCAAACTACGAGAAATCTTCAATAGGGGGAACCTCCGGCGGATGTGAGCGTCTCACGGTAGGGGTAAATCACAGGTTGCATAGGTTAAAACGTGGTTAATGTTAAAACGTGAGAAGTTAAAAGATCAAAACCTCTGATCTTAATACATTGAACAATTTGGCTGTTATATCACATTTTGAGGGGGGAAGGAGCTCCACAAAATCATTTAGAAGTGATAAAACTTCAAATATTAGTGGATTACATCATTGTAAGGGGTGGTCCAAAGATTTTAGACAACGACGTAAAAAACAACACTACCGAGAGCAGATTGCTTTAATCTAAACCGAAAGAGTGAGATTAGGAGCAAACGGATGGCTACTTCGCTAATGCAAGACTACGTATACAGACGCCGAAGATTAAAGAAATCGCGTATACAAAAGCAATATTTTTCAATAGCAATAACTTACTGCCAAATGTAAACCGATGGCAACGGTATGGTACAAGAACAACGTTCTCTAAACCCTCCCAACCCACGTTTAGAAGCTTTGTTAACTTCAAATTACGCCATTCTAGATGCCAGAATGATAACTCATTAAAATCCTTTAAGAATCATGAAAACGTTTTTTTAACAATTGAAACCTATTAGCAATGCCTGTGCCAATGTTTGTTAGCACTAAACTGCTGGCTGCCAATTACAATGTCTTGACAACTGTAAAGCCCTATTCGCATAGGACATAATTTGCAACAGGCAGTTGAAATTCCATCAAAGATGACAAAGGTGCACCAATTAAAAGAAATTTTCGGACATATTTTCAAAGTAATTACTGAGGTTTAGCATGAATACATCTAAACTGTGTTTAAAGTACGGTAAAATTAGCGATTGTCAATTTTATTGCTTGTTAAGAGGCAATTTGATCGCTAAGCACATTACCCAATCTGAAGCAGCCAAATGTTGATGCAATCAACAAGCTGGGGCTAATTACCTTAATTACAAATAACTTTAGCATTCAGATGATCCATAAATGTGTGGATTTTAATGACAATAGCGTATCACTTTGGCAAAGTAGAACTCATTTGAACCAACGGTAGCTTCCATATTTTAAGAATGGGACGGCAAACTTAATACTTCCAAAATACATGGCTACAATATAATCAAACTACCACGACACCAACGAAATTCCTTTGCTGGAAGGCCCTTTGATTTGTGCTTGGGTCTTAAAACATTGGCTTTTTGATGCTTCTACACTATGTATAAACTTTGGAATGGGCGGAGATATTTGCGGGGTGATATAACAAACAGGAAAAGATTGGAACAATTTTGGACACGCTTAAAAGCCTTGGCAGCAAAGGGTGAAAAGAAATAAGAAGTAGGTTTTATATTCCTCTAAACACAGAATTTTAACACGAGGACAAAGAAATAAATCGTAATAAGCACAAAAATTGGCAACAGCCCTGTGACCCTGTGACTTGGGAAATGTTACCGGCTAAGTCACTTTTCCCACCTGATTACATTAACTCCAATCGACATGTTGGCCGATCAAGGCTTGAATGAGAGAAGCTTTATGTGTAGGCATATCTTGAATCAAAATAGTTTCCCTCAATCGACGAGGAAGTTTTGGGCAAGAGCAGTCAGAAAGGACTATTCTTGCCAATGATTGACGATTTCCCCTAAACTCTTTAACGAGCGCTCGGATTAAAACCCAAGCGAGATTACCCAACTTTGCATACACACTCACACGCACACACAAAACTATTGTTAAATTTGAACATGTTAAAAACTTCATATGTTCAGTGCTCCCAAATATTATCACCATGGATGAACAATTAACCTCCATACAGAACATACCCATTGGCAGGCAACAACCGACTTAATATAAAAAACTTTCACTATGATTTTTGAGCTGCAATATACCAATATTTTTAACTCTGCTCTGCTCGCATGACGGCAAAGCTCGTTAAAAAAAGTGGAAGGTACGACTAAGATTAACGAATGTGTCTAACTCCTAGAGAAACTGACTACTGGTTACAATCATGTTTTTTTTTTTTGCTGCCTGCGTATCTATTGGTCTGATATCAAAAAGACTGCACCATCTAAGATCCACCCTATCAGAAATCGAGTAAAGAGATAGAGGAAGGGGGGAGAAAAAAGAACATTCATCCATTGGATGAAATTGCATGCCTTATGGCTTTTACCACCATGTAAAAAGGGATGGTGCAGACAAAATTAAAAACACAATCAGACCACTGGAATGTTTACATTGAAGTTCTGCTTAGAGGTTAAGCATGAGACTTTCTCAACTCCTTCAAACGAGACTTATTTGCAGGGTTGAGCCACGAGTGAACAACCCCGATAAGCGGGCTCGTGGCGCCCCTGGGGAGGAATGTTCAGAAAAAAAAGCATGAACGAGACCCCTGAGGGAATAAGAGGAGTCAAGAACATCTCTTCCATTTGCGCCTCTCCTTCAAAGTGCCCATTGCGCACAGGAGCGGAGACTGGCAAACGGGGCAACGTGGGAGCACCACATGGACCTGACTATTTATAGGCCGATCGTAATCTTCGGCAATTCGGGCATTCAAAACCAATCAGGTGTCGTAACGCTAGGCTATTTCGTACTTCTCTTTAAACTCTCGAATCACAGTGTCCACCTCGAGCTGCTGCGGCAAAATCCCCAATATAGACCGGGTACTTAACTGCCCCACCAGTCAGTGGCCTGGTTGAAGCTTCTGCCACCGTAATTCCCTCCGTAACTACCCATGTAGTGGTTGCCTCCATAACCACCGAAGCCTTGGCTTTGACCCTGATGGCTCGGAAAACCGCCACTTCCGCCGCCGCCGCCACCACGTGGGGCTCCTCCTCCACCGCCACCACCAGCGCCTCCGCGGCTCTGCTGACGATAATCACGAGAGCCAAATCCACCACCGCCAAATCTGAAATTGCATAACATAACCAATGTAACGATATCAAACTTGGAACAAGTAAAATTAATTGCCGCACTTACCTAAATAAACACATTTCTGAATAATTAGACAATTTTGGCGAATTTATAGGAACGTTTGCTTGCTAATGTGACAGCCTTTTAATTCACTGGATATTTTACCCATTTAAATGATTCCAAACTCCTGCCTTTTTGTCCAGATGTTAACAAAATAAAATATTGCAAGTGAAATAAAATGTCAACTAACCTGCGTTGGCCACCAGAACGACGTTGACTGAACTGAGTGCGAGACTCAGCAGCCATACCCTCCAACCATGTTGGCAGTTCCTGTTTGGTCTCTACAATTAGGTCCATTAGATCCCTAGCCATGTTGCGATTCTTTTCATTAAAGAAGGAAGTTGCCAAGCCTAGAAATACAGGAAAACATTGTAGACCGGGTTCCATTCGGCATTAATTAAGCACAGGTAACGTCCATGTTACAGTTCCTTACCCAGATTTCCCACTCTTCCGGTACGACCAATGCGGTGGACATATTCCTCAATGTCACTTGGTAAATCGAAATTGATGACATGCTTTACGTTGGGAATGTCCAAACCACGAGCAGCAACCTGCAAAGAGCAATTGAAAGCAGCGTTCCATCAAAATGCCCAATTTCTAATTTCAAAATAACAAAAAACACTGGTATTTTTGGATTACTAAAAGAGAAAAACTACTTACGGCAGTGGCCACCAAAATAGGAGTACGACCGCCACGGAAGGAGCGCAAAGCTTCCTCCCTCTCTCTTTGGCTGCGATCTCCGTGAATACTGGTTACTGGATAACCCTCCTTGTGGAGAAAATCTTCCAGGGCATCTGCTCCTTTCTTAGTTTCTACGAATGTCAGAGTGAGAGACTCTGGACCTAAAATAAAAAAAACATCGATAAGAACCAGAAAATACAAAAAACGAGCCTGCTCTTTAAAAGTAAAGCATGTGCATACCAGTGCGGGGCTTATCAAGGCCAGCAGCATTCAGCAAGTCGAGGAGAAATGAGCGCTTATCGCACTCATCCACCCAAATTACTTTTTGGGTTATGTTTTCACTAGTACTTCCCACACGACCTACAGCCAAAAATATATAGTTGTCCAAGAAGTCACGGGCCAGTTCCTATAAAAAAAAACTGCATCAGAACACTGTACGCAATAGGATTTTTTTTAAAACAATTAAATCGATTTGCAAAACCGATATGCTTAGTACTAAAATATGAAGCAAGTATATGAACTTTGAAGACAGGTTAAGCGAACAATCTGACTTACTTGGATTTCTTTGGGAAAAGTGGCTGAGAACATCAAAGTTTGTCGTTTGCCAGTTTGCGGCATTGCGTCTTGCTCAACGATACGGCGAATTTGGGGTTCAAACCCCATATCCAACATTCTGTCGGCTTCATCTAAAACCAAATATCTGCAACGAAATCATAACGAAATATTATGAGATACAGCTAAACGATAAAAGTGATGTTAAAGGTTTAGAACAAATAAATGAACAATAGAAATTCATTTTAAATTAATTACCTGCAATTATCTAATCCTATTTTTCCACGTTCCAACATGTCTACTAATCTTCCAGGAGTCGCAACTAGTAGATGGCATCCTTTATCCAAATCTCTCATTTGCTGTCCTACATCAGCTCCTCCATACACAACACATGGCCGTACGCGTGATCGGTAAGCAAATTTGCGAGATTCATCATAAATCTGAGTCGCCAACTCTCGAGTGGGCGAAAGAATTAAAGCTAATGGGAATTGTTTCCTTCTGCCTGGTTTTCCCTAAAAACAAAACATAAAACCACGTGAACATTTATTACAAATATACATTTTTTTTTTATGAACCGGCATTTCATCGTAGTTCATCATAAACACTTGTCATTTCTAACAAATCACAAATATTCATAACGCCAATGGAACATGATGGAAAACACCACAAACCAGAGCACCACCTTGAGTTATGCAAAAAAGAAATAAAATGAGTTTTTACCTGGTCACCGGTCTGAGCAGGCCCATTCTCAAAAATCTGATTAAGAATAGGGACTAGAAAAGCAGCAGTTTTTCCTGAGCCGGTTTGGGCACATGCCATTAAGTCCCGTTTTTGCAAAATGATGGGAATTGCGTGCTTCTGCACCGGTGTTGGCTTGTTATACTTTGCCAAATTGATGTTATGTTTAATTATCTCGGTGAGTTCGCAATCTTCAAACTAAAAGTAGAGAAACTGAGTTTAAGAAAGTTGCGAAGCTTCAAAGCAATTAAAAACGCACAACAAACACAGAAGCAAATTCAATATGCTTAATAAATACATAGAATGCTTGCACCAAGTAATGTCAGCTCTTAGCTCTACCCAAATTCTTTCCTCTCAAATCTTAATTTGCAACAAAAACAAATGCATACATGACCATTAGTGTCAACATTAGTATAGCAAATATGGTCGATTAGTAGCAACATTTTAGGCAGTTGAGAACTAATTTAATTAGCAGTAACCTTTAAGTCAAAAATCATAAGAGGTTAAAAAACGGGAGATGAAGATTTTGACTTATTTTGGTGAAGAGACATGGCTGAATAAGACAGGAAAATGTACTTATTTGGTTAGTGAGGACTGTATTTTACTCCGTACTTACTATGGTAAAGTTTGCAAACACTTGTATAAAAAAGAGCATCACACACACATACAGCAAATAGCATGAAGAACAAAGAAAGCAATATGCAATCAGATATCTTAGCTGCAGATGGCTCGCACAAGTTTCACTTCACTTAACAATGGTAAAATTTGTAACCACTCGTCCACTTATTCAGCAATGCACTCAATGCAAGAAAAGCTATGCTTACACCTATTACATTGCTAGGGCACGTTTCACCAGTGGCCTCAACTGGGATGTCTTCGTATTTGTCAAAATTAATCCCAGTACTGTTGCCTCCAAACAACTCCCTGAAAAAAAATATTTCCATTAGCATCTACTAAAGCAAAAAAGCACATCTGCTATAATTCAATGACTTACAACTCGGTTCGTTCATTTCGTGGTTGGAGAACAGACCAATCATCATCTTCGCTCTTCCAGCGTGCATCGCTGCCACCTCCACGATCCCAGCTAATCAAAAAAAAATTAAAAAATACAAATATACTAACTTGAAAAATGTAGTGTGGCAAATTATTCGGTTGAACAAATTTGTTTTACCCACAACAATAATTACATTCCCTTCATACCTACTCTGATTAAAGTTATTTCAACTAAATAGTCATAATTTGCCATTTTGAAAACTGCACTTTTAGATAAAATAGGGGTGTGTAGGATAATTTTCAATAAGAAACGACTAATCTCGAAGGTTTAATTTAAACAACACATTTGATCATAGTTGGCAAGGTGATTGCATCAGTCAAAACAACTTTGTAACCTTCACTGAAACACCTGCACACAAGGTTATTGACTTGACTAAAGCTCTAATTGTGACAACAGTTTAAAATTAACAGTCACTTCCCAACAATTTACTGACATGGAAAGGAATTATCCACTAAACTAGCCTAACACTAATGCAAAGACAATACCCCTTGACAAAGACACTATTTATCAAAACACAAATTCTTACCTTGGAGCAGAGCCCTGCCCACTGCCTAGTCTCGGAGCATTAGTCTGGCGTCCACGACCGCCAAAGTTTCCATACTCGCTACGCGCATTGCGGTTTCCTGTTATTCAACAAAATAAATTTATTTTACACCTGAGTACAAGTATCTAACAAAACCAATGATTACAATAAATTCCTATTACCGGAGTCCGAGCGACTTCCAAATTCGTTCGAACGGTTATAGAATTCTATTAAAGGAAAAAATTCCATTGTATATTCTTATATATACATAAAAAACATCTCTATGACCAGTAGTTATTCAGATAAACTAAGTAGAAACAATTAAGTGAATCTATGTGGAAGACATTGAATCATAAACTATCCAAAGAAAACAGTAATATGTATGATTTTAAATGCAGCCTTTCAAGCCCTATAGGCTATTCACTGAATTGGAAAATAGAAAATCTGCATAATTTTCTGGTTTATTAAGTTAGGTTCTTTATATGGTTACTGCAACTTACAATTACTTAAGAAATAATTAAGCAAGTGTTTATTACATTTATAAACAATTTTAACTCTACGATGAGCAACAACTTGGAACATCAAATGGATTGGTGGACTTACCTCTTCTTTCACTATTTTGCGGTGGCCGTCCATTTGATCGTGCATTCCAATTGCCAGCAGCTGCAGCGGCAGCAACACCAGGGTTAACAACAGGTGGTTGTGCTGGGACAGTATTGGGAAGACCTCTATTGTTGTTGCTTTGTTGTCCTCTGTTTCGCAGATGCGGAGGAATATAACGTTGCGGTTGATTTCCTGGATCACTTCTCCCGTTGCCTGGGTTAGAAGTGTTCAAGTCTAGGCCAGCAAACTACAAGAAAAGCAAAGATCAGTGGTATTCACCATGGAACAAAATGCAATTTCAACAGTTAGTAAAATACAGCAACTAATCTATGTGGAGCCCAACCACTAAACAAAGATTTAACCTGGGGCAACCTATTACCCTAAATAGAAATATTTTATCCTGTTGCAAGCAGCGATAACATTTTAGCTTAGAAATTTTATGATGCCATTTTTGACACTGGCAGACATTCAACAGAGCAATTTGTGCATCTTAATGCACAATGACTCTTTGGTCTTAAAAGTGACAAACTTTGAAATGAGCATAGCTTATTTTCAGTTTCAATATCACAACAGCATAATTTCCACAAGCATAGAATATCTAAATATATAGTGGGGAAAAGTAAAGGCTAAATAATCTCAACAAGCAGATCTCATCACAAGCACGTTAACAATTTCACAAATTATTATCAAACACCAACGACAAAATAACGTTAAAGGTATACAAAGACCATAATATCGTTATCAAAGCATTTTCAATTGCCTGAAAGATTGTTCGGCAAACAACACAATGGATGGAATTTTGTAATC
The DNA here is from genome assembly GCA_033995625.1 of Ophyiulus pilosus. NCBI lineage: Eukaryota > Metazoa > Arthropoda > Diplopoda > Julida > Julidae > Ophyiulus > Ophyiulus pilosus. Next base: position 23,627 of record JAUJYV010000509.1, on the reverse strand, counting down.
GAATCATTAATAGGTGTCTAATAAATAACTAGCGCATTTCTACGATTATCAAAATGCTCGTTGAGCCCCATAAAAAAAACTAAACTATAACAAAATATAAGTTATCCCTTGAAATAAGAACCATATCTATTGTAAGCAGTAATAGAACTGCAAACACAGGTTCACAAGCACAAACTAATGACCAATAAGCAACATGGTGGCTCTTAATCTATATAATCCTATCAACAACAATTTCATTATTAGAAAAGAAACTGCTAATTTATAATATCACATCTAAAATGCAAACCCCACCCAGGATCATAGTTGTAAAAGATAACAAAATTTAAAACTATCTTTTAAATTTGTTTTACAGATACGCGAGTAAAGATCAAAGTGCCTATTTTCGATTGCTGTAACTACATGTAACATTACCCAAGGTAGATTAAAAATCTGAAAACTAACAGGAGTTGTTTAAGCATACAACTACATTGGAAAGAAAAGAATAATTCTTAGAAATTAGCCAAAAATACAATCACTTAATTTATTGTCTATAAAGGAATAACCTCTATAACTGCTAGTTTTGCTACATATTACACTGACAACAGCTCATTTAACACAATGAGTTCATTTTGTGTCAATGAAACTAGGATGTATATCAGAATTATACAATTATTGGCGTTGTTAGAAGCAACCAATGAATTATTCCACCATAATAAAAACATAACCAACAGATTTTGAAACCAGAAAAAAGAAAAATTATAGCAGCCATACAGCCGATTGCCAAAACTAGACAACAGAAGAATGTAAATATGGAGCTTTCCGAAATAGTTAACCAAATATACAATTTATTATGAGGAAATCTCCTCATAATCTTTATAAATTGTATCACAGACAAAGAAACTGTAATACATGTTTTTAACAAAATAAGCTTTATGAAAACCCTTTGTTTGCTGTAATCATTCATTCACCAAAACCCACTTTCAAGATTTCACTTTATAAGAACAATTTGTCCAAAGACACAAATCACTGTCGAATATGAATAAACTTAATCATTGAAAGGTTTTGCTTAACCAAAGGTGAGAATATAAAACACAAAGGTAATAGAAATCGGGTCATTTTCCTCCCATAATGCATTACAAATAAAGAGGCTTATTTTCGTAGCATGCGCTAATTGCGTAATTTTAACTATAGAAATCTATATTCCAATTTCGAACAATAAATTTTAAAGAAGCTCAATGAAATGAAATAACAAAGACGTGTTCATTCGTAATAATTCTCCGTGAGAAATGAAAGAGAAAATTTACGAAAAAGCGAAAACGAGATCTTGGAAATTTAGATCATTCGCACAATGGCCGCCTTTTCTTCTCGGCTTTTTTCAGTAGGCAAAATTTGCCACAACGACAAGACTACAAGTACAACACTAAAAAATTCACAACAGACTCGAAATGCACGGAAACATAACCCGAAAACGATAGAAACTACGGGAAGAGTTAAAATTTACAAAATATTAGTGAATTCCCCCTTTAAATAACGATTAACGCAAAACGTTATTCACCCTTCGGCTCAAGGTTAAGCCTAACGCTAAGTTACACCCCCGTAAATCTTTCCCATTTTGCTATTACAAAATCGAAATTATTTGTTAGCAGAACCTGCATCCTTAGTAAAACGTCTTGATTCGGATGAGGGGCATTTCCTTGATAGAAATAAGGTTGGCCGTTGTTAACGTCGGAATATCCGCAAGGAGCTACAATCCACTGCGCCATTTTTCTCTCAGAAAGACTATTTCCGAGCTCGCTTGCCTAACCTAACCGATGAAAATTTAAAGTGTGCTTCTTCTCGTGGGGGTCCACCGAAAACAAATGCACTAACAATCGCGTTGAAATACCTGCTGATCTAGACCCGTTCCATTGTAGTCGGATTCATAACTCATATTATCGAAGAACTAGGAAGAAAAACTGTTCCAACGTTGTCAAAATTACTCGAACGACGTGACAAAGATATTTCGAAAATTTACTAAAATTGCACTCGCCGCACCGGTGACTCTGACGAAAGCGTATCAATAAGACCAGCGTTACAAAAACGAAGCCAAATCAAAACGAATCGAGCGCCCTCTAGCAACCGTTGCAGCGCGGCCATGTTGGAAATCGTAGCATTTGGCGCGATGTTTGAAAATATTTTATCAAACCTGTATTTTGTAAGTTTTATATTATTCAAAGGTGAATTAAAACCTGTCGAATATATAAATTATTGAATTTATCGATGCAGTGTATTTCATAAACGTTACAAATTGAAGAAAAATATCAATATAATTACACAACTTTGAAATACAATTAAACACTGTACGTGCACTTCGATGGTATTCTGTTTGTGGACGTCAAATAATACATTTTTAAAGCAATATAAAGGATTTTTGTAAATCTTAGATACATTTGGGTGATAAATACAGACCTTGCCGTGAATATAACTGGAATAATTAATTATATATTTGCAAAGTAATACATGATATATATTATATGTAGAAATGAAAACATTTTTCGCTATACATTTTGCACTATTTTTACTGACTGTTTGAAGTATGTATGTAATAGGAACCACAGTTAAGCAATAAGCTAATTTGTAGTTTGAAATAAATTAATAAAAGCATTTGTTGTAAATTTGTAAGAATGTATATTACTGCTGTTTCTGACATAGATAATGCGAGTTTCAATATGGCCGATGCCGGCTAAGCTAGCAGCTGCATGCGTCATATCCGGTATCTCTTTTTCAAGCTCCGTCTTCATAGCTACAGCTTTCATTTGGAGAGGTTCGTGGTAAGTTTGTTTCTTTTAAATCTAATTCCATCCATAGCTTATAATTTATGTTTTTGATGTTTTTTTAATGTAAGATGAATAGAATATAGTTTATTTTACTTATTTAGTATAATTGATTGGGCGATATTATTGAAAAATAGTGAAATTAATGAGGGTTTTGGACTGCATGCATTGCAAGCGCATTGCTTGTTACGCTAGGCTTAAATCGTAAACTTCATTTATTTTTCGATTTGCAATAGTTGCTTACAATCCGAATGCTTCTTTGGAGACTGTAAACTTATTAAATGTGATTTACTTAATATATTTGGTAAAAGTTATCAAAATATCGAGCCACGAAGCATTCTCTTGTGTGTGTGTGACGTATGGTTACCAGTACCATACAATGGATAAGCTGCCATTCACATGATGTTTCTTTATAAGATTGTTCATGTGATAGTTTTGTATAGCCTCATATATAATAAATGCTAATTTCTATTTATTTTGTACATTATATTTCAGCCCCAAAACATGGGCCGAGTTATCAGAAGTCAGCGTAAAGGTGCCGGAAGCGTTTTCCGTGCCCACGTGAAGCACCGAAAAGGTCCAGCCAAGTTGAGGGCCGTAGACTTTGCTGAACGACATGGATATATTAAAGGAAGCGTGAAGGTAAGCATTTATTTAATTGTGTGGTTATATTGGATTATTTTAAAAACTAACCATTTGAACTTGTTCAATAGGAAATTATTCACGACCCTGGCAGGGGTGCACCACTGGCTGTGGTTGTGTTCAGGGACCCTTATCGTTACAAGCTTAAGAAGGAGCTGTTCCTTGCTGCAGAAGGAATGTTTACTGGACAATTTTTATACTGTGGAAAAAAAGGTGATTTAATTCATTACAAATATTTTCCACTTGTACAAAAACCATGATGAAATATTGCGATTCTAGTAAAAATAGCGCTCACAATAGACCTCAAGAAGTTTTAAAATATCAAGTTTGATCCAACTATGATCTATAACTAGCATCGCAATATTTTTTCATTTACAAATGATGTGAAAAGTATTCTTATTAGCTGTGCTGATTTCTCTAATCCAGAGGCTGTTACTGATTATTCAGAAACTTACTTTCAATATTTTGATTGAAGAAGTGCACTATCTGATTTCTGTCGTTGTTTATCCCCCGAAACAGCTGCGTTGCAGGTTGGAAATGTAATGCCCGTGGGTGTGATGCCCGAAGGTACCATCATTTGTAACCTGGAAGAGAAAGGTGGGGATCGAGGAGCATTAGCAAGAGCATCCGGAAACTATGCCACGGTCATCTCTCACAACTTGGAAACCAAGAAAACGAGAGTCAAGTTGCCTTCCGGCGCCAAGAAAGTGGTGCCGTCGGCAAACAGGGCCATGGTTGGTGAGTATCTTAAATGTTTGCCTCGACAGCCTCAAAATGCTATGGAGAGTACAATTTTTTCGAATTTGTTTCAGGTATTGTTGCTGGTGGAGGTCGTATCGATAAGCCCATCCTGAAAGCAGGTAGGGCATATCACAAGTACAAGGTTAAGAGGAATTGCTGGCCTAAAGTGCGTGGTGTGGCTATGAACCCTGTTGAACATCCCCACGGTGGTGGTAATCATCAACACATTGGTAAAGCCTCAACAGTACGGAGGGATGCCTCAGCTGGCCGAAAGGTAAGAGGGATAATTGTGCAAAAAATGTGCTTGTTTGCTTTCAATGGCATTTACTATTACTTAGTAATATGTTAAGTGATCATGTGAAAGCTATGATGAATTATTGCGATTCTGGTTTTAATAGCTCTAACAATAGAGCTCACGTTAAAAACAAAATTAAAATTGATAAGTTAAATCCAGCATCGCAGTATTTCTTCAATTACAAATGATGTGAAAAGTTGTCTTATTAGCTGTGCTGATTTCTCTAATCCAGAGGCTGTTACTGATTATTCAGTAATTTTCTTTGTTTATTTTCACTAAAAAGTGCATTATCTAATTGGTATTACTTACCTTTACTTTTTAGGTTGGTCTTATTGCTGCTCGTCGTACTGGTCGTATTCGTGGTGGCAAGACTGAGGTTAAAGGCGATGATTAAACTATGTTCAATAAATAAGAAATAAAAAAATTGAGGCCTCATGTCAGTTTCTGTGTGCATTCTAAATACTTCAAAATCTACGTTTAAAATGGTGTGATCATAAATTAAATGGAAAATTTTACTATCAGCAAAACTAAAATGAATGTTTGCTTCTAAAGTTGAGAAGTAAATCTGTTTCTAAAATGTTTGAAAACTTAAGAAAATTGTAATATCCATTTGTAAAAGTAAATGGTTTAAGTTGACTCATTAGTGAATTTGTGGCATACCTTCAGTTTAATTCTTCATCAATATTTTATTCCTTTATACCATCCACGCTTTGTTAAGAATTATGGTCGAGTGAAGACGATTCGTCGAGTCCAGAAAGATTACTATCATTAGCACTCAATTCATGTCTTAAGAAGGAAAACATTGAATCGCTTGTGGATCCGGATTGACTAGATGAAAATCTTTGGCAGAGTAAGAGCGAGGCATCCCTTCTATGCGACGTTCGATAGTTTAAAGGAGATTCACCCGACAAAGTGTCTACATCTGTACAGATGGTATCGAGTGTCGATAAATGCGTCAAGTCTGCATTTCTCTCGTGTACCAGGAATGACAACAACGACTCTGTGCAATTTTCCATGGTTAAATCCAGTGCACTCGTGAAATACGGCCGAGGCGAGTCTGGAAGAACCAGTTCTTCGCCATTCGATGGAGCTTCAGATTTAATTTCACTAGGATTGGAACTTAGCGTGAAGAAAGAAGGTGGGCTGCTTCCAGACAGGAAATCTAAATTTGGGGTGCTTAAAGCGGGCAGCTTCTGGAGCTTGTTCGAAAAGCAGGAATGGGAGTCGCTGCTACTTAGTGTAGGAGTAGACCAATCTTTCTTTCCAGAACTATCCACTGACGTGCTGTAACTGTTAAGAGATGGACTTGTGCTAGAGCTTAGATCCCTCAACAAATGAGCCAATTCTTGCTGCGAAGGTAACGGACGTCCTTCGATGGTAGACAGTCTGGTAGAACCTGCAATTTTATTGCCTTTGGCGCTTCTTTTTGCATATGCGAGAATTGTAGAACGCTTGTGCATTTTTATCTCTTGATCGTTTTGATCTTCAGTTACATTTTTGCTGTCCGATATGCTTATGAAAGAATCCATCGATGGAGTAATGCCCGCTGCTTCGAATACGTGAGATCGGTTTGGTGAACAGGTGGAACATTCGGAACCCACCAGAGTCAGGTCAGGTTCGTCAGTTATTCCTGGTTCATTCTGGAAAGAAAAGGGGCAAATAAGTCGCAATCAAGTTTTTTTTAAAAATTACATTACTTTTTGGCGTACCATCTAATGCGCTCATTGATATATCATTTTATCAATTGCAATGAATAATACTGTACTTTACAACACAACTCAGTCTCGTAATCAATTTTTAAAAATTCCAAAGTTAAATTTCCAATAATATGAAACTTATACATACCAATTCAAAATTGGTGTCAAAACGTTCGCCAGATTCCAGTTCTTTGGATAAGCTAAAGGTGCTGGAGTTCTGCCAACAAGTGTGCTGAGAGCTACCCGGTGTGTCCATCTCCACAATTGTGCTGAGATCCCGCATGGGTTCAGTTTTAAGTAAATGTGCTTTGCCCGGATTAGGTTGAAAAATAAACTGTCCAGGTGAAAACCCATCTGGAGTTAAGCCTAGTCCACCGGCATTCGACCGGAGAGAACTAGAGTCCGTCTGAAGATATGAAATTGATGGTTTGGGGAATCGAAATGCCGGTATGCCTGGTGTAATGGATGTGGAACCTGGGAAATTCTTGCTTTCTTGGTTTACAGGTTCTGAGCTGATAGACAAGTGACTTGAGGATTTATATAATCGGGAAGAATCTTTCTTATAATTACTTCTGTCAAGCACATTTGAAGCCCTGGTGCTGGAATCGATGTCAGACTGGTTAGCCAAATCTTGTTTTGCATTGCTATTTGCCTGCTTGATTTCCACATTGCAAAATTCGCTATGAGACCATACGTCTTGGCTTTTTGGTCTACTTTTCGATGTCCCCAATTTCTTGCTTGCTATAAGATTTGTGAGTGCTAACCGTCTTAATCTGCCGTCCATAATATTTAGCTTTCCATTCTGTAAACTCTTGACATTTTCTGTGGAATCCCTCCTCTCAGATGATGACAAAGTCTGCATCACTTGCTGTTTGTCTCGAGTATTACTACTCTTGTCAGAATCATTGTATTGTTTTGATTTAACACCGGCATCGAGAGAAATTTCTTGCGTACGATGTTCCAAACTATCATGCTGCGATTTCTTCAAATTTTCTATAAAATCCATGTCGATTAACCTGAATAAATAAATATCGGATAATTACTACACAACACAATTTATAGATACCAAAACAATAGTTTTAAACCAAGGCAACTTGAAAATCGTAGCTAGGAATTCCTAGCGTGGTATGGCATATTTTTAAATATCAATGTGCAATATAGATTTGGCGAAAACCAATGGGTCATAATGTGTTTATTTAAACTAACCCTTTCAATTTGGGTAACTATAATTGTGGGAAAACCTCAAAAATCATTGAATGGTTCATAATTATAACTTTTTTTGAACTACCAGCCAATAACCCACTAAGATGAGATGCACCCAAATATTGATTGTCCAACAATAAACAGAAAACAACGAACATTTATATACAGTATAAAGTAATTTGTGCACTTACTTTTTTTCGAGTGTGCTCGGCTGATGTGCAGATGAAAGTGTTTGCGATGCTTCTGTGCTAATTTTTGAGTCGCTTGAATCCAGCGATGGCAAAACTGGAATGTTTGTACTAGAATCTGAAGTATGATCACGGAAATGGCCCGCCAAAATTGTTTCGTCGTTTGTAGTTGCAGAACTGCCGGAAGTGGGTAAAGTTTTTGAGGAGGCATTCCTAGGAGTCATTTCACTCCACGCACTAGTTTTACTACTAGATTCACTGTTGCCCGTTGTGCTTTCCAATGGGTACGAGTTTGCATAAATATCGTTTGAGATTGCTAGCCCGCTTTGCAATGATGAGCTCTCTCTGGTCTGTGCTGACGGGGAATAGTCTGACACACTCGAAGCAGATGAAGTGGAATCGTGTACTATAACATGAACTACAGGAGTATCGTCACTAGCACTTTCAAGCGTCGTGCTCTCAAAATCAGTTGTCCCATTCACATGTGATATAATGTTGGCGTCCTTAGCAATGTTAGAGTCAGCGAATGAAACTGGAAATTTAGATGCACCAATACTTAGTGTTTAGTAAAATGTAAAATTTCAGGAGCAAAAAAGGCAATTACGTCCGAGTCTTGAAAATAGTTCCTCGACAATTGCTTCCTGTTCCTGTTTCAGGATCGAGTTTTCCTTCTCCTGGAATAATAAAATGTTTTACAGATGTACTACAAGATGGTATCAATTTTCTTTCAAAATGACATAAAAATTATCTTATAATTGATTTTGGAAACAAATGAAACTTTGAATTTATAACAGAGAAATTGAGGAGAATATACTTAAATACGTGAAAATAACTGATAATTTGCATCTGAATTTCAGCTCTCCAATATTACAGTTTTATTCAAATATAAATTAAACTGAATCAACTTACCATTCCATAGAGTAAATGAGGTTCGCTGCATTCTTCTTCTTGCTTTGCTAGATCTTCTAATTCATTCATAATTCTGTTATAATCCTGCAAGTATGTAACACAAGTAGACATTTCAAATTGTCGAAAATCACAATATTCATTTCAAATTAGCACAGAACAACAGTCAATAAATTAAGTCATTTAAAAAAAAAATTGAGATTAGATTTTTGGACATGCATTATTTCACAAATGTACGTGTGTGTATGTTTTGAAGTTTAAAAAAACCCACTGATTAACCTTACCTGTTGCAGTTCTAATCTTGATTTAGCTTTTAAGAATCGATCTTGTTCTTTTTTTGTTTGCTGGATTTTTTCTTCCACTTTTTTCCGTGTTATTTCTGCTTGTTTCTCTTCATCGAGCTTTGCTGCTAGATGGGCATCCAGCTAGAATATTACACCATCAAACAAGTTACGGAATCTGATTGGTGCATGTACAGTTTCAACCCGTTAGCTACAAAGGACCCACACATGTGCCAAGAGAATTTAGAAAGAGACTGAAATTTCCTAGTATTCTGGAGATAAATTCCATTGGCAGCTTTTATCAGATTATAATCTGCATTTCAGTGAGAAAACTTAAGAATGCCCCAAGTTAAAGAAGGGCGAATACTCTGCTGTACATCATAAGCATATCACTGGAGATTCATAAAGCAAATGCATGCAATAATTGAAACTTCAAAAATAATCTCTAATATTCAAACTCACCTCATCGGTTACAGGTATCTTTATTACTTTAACCAAATCCAAATCATTGGATTGCTGAGAAGGCCTTTGTGTACTTGACCGTGCAGGATGTACTTGTAAACGCTTGCCACCTAGAAATTACCACCAGTAAAAAATTAAAAATAGAACAGGCGCAACTTTTGGGATTTCTACCAAATGAGCACTTTTAATTTATACGGCACCATTTGACGATTCTGCTTTATCCTTTTGAGTCATTGGTGGAGGAAGAAGAGGTGGAGGTGGTGGTAATGCAGCAATTTGTTGTGCACGTTCGTTTTCAGAAGATCTCACTGCTTTTCTCAAGGCGTCCTGCTTCATTACATTTACAACTTCTTTACACTGTTTAATCCTTACATCATTCAATGCTGCTTCTCCCCTGGCAGCTTTTTTCAGATTATCTTCCTCGGATTTCTTAATATGGTTCTCCTTAGCGATAATCTACATGTCAGTGGGAAGAATTTAGGATTCAATATCAATCGCCGTAATGTTTTAAAAGTTAATTTCACTGTATCGGTGCAATGAACTAGCATATATTGAGCATATATTGTAGAAGTAAGATAAAAAATAAATTAAAAAAAAAACGCGCTTAAAAACTTTTCCCCTGTATGAAATCCGCAAGTAAAACCCATAAAATAGATCAATGTTTTTCATGTGCCATATAATAGTTTGAAGAAGAGTCAGCAATTTAACCTCAGCATGCTAATTGTGAATAGAGAACTTAGAAGTGGTATTCATAGAGTAAATATTTTTAAAAAAAATATGATCCCATAATTAAATTAAAGATTTACAAAATATTCGGTTAGCTTGGCTTAGAAGAAATGAGATACCAATGAGTAAATGTAATGCCTGGGAAAGTTAAATGCCTAGGTAACATATATTTTCTACATTTTTCATGCAAAGTGTTAGTTACATACTCAAAGAAACTCTACAGTATAAAATACATACATCTTTAAAGACATCTGAATGCGCTGAACCCACTGAAGCAAGATTTTCTCCATAGAGCTGGCCCAATTCTTCAATTTGTACGTTCTTGCTCTTCAGCCATTCAGCTTTGAGTTGGTTGGACAAATTTTCAAGTTGTTTATTCCTTTCTCGTTTAACAGATACTACTATTTTGGCCGCCTTTTCCCTGGCTTGTTGCCTAACCTATTAAATAATATCAAAACGCGTGTCAGATTGCACTTAAATTGTGATGTAATTTCGGACGAATACTACGCAGAAAGTAATTACAAGACCTGATTTAATCTCCTCTTCCGACGTTCATCTCTCTCGTTTTGAAGTAAGCTTTCCACTTCACCAGGATTGAGAAATTTTCCAATAAATGTTGTCATGATTTCGACTGGTGTGGAAAGAAGTAAATTAAAAGTGTCCACAAACACCAAAACAAGAAAATTCAAAAAAAGGAAAAATGTTAAGTGCCACACTGCTGTTATCAAAACACGCTCGGTTACTATGGTAACAGCCACAACCGTCATGCATTATGGGTCGAGTTGGCTAAACGAAGAAATTCTCGCCTTTTTCAACCAATAGAAAACCTCCCAAGGGTCAAGGGCGAGGATGATTCCGAAAGTTCCGAATTTCCCGGCCCGTGATTGTGCGTCTGTGCAAGTTCCAAAAAAGCGAGGTAAAGATGTTGCTATCATTTCCTAAATGAAGATATAATTAATTAATCAATCATTCAAATTAGGGTGCATCGTGATGACCTTTGGCTCTAAATAACCGAAAATACAACTGGCAATTATTATGCTTGAGTAACCACTATCTGTTTAGAAAAATGTAGCCACGTATGCAATGTATATCTCAAATTTGCATTCTGCAAAATCCTAAATTGTATTGGTAATATATTGTTGTTTATCAGAACAGAACTTAAAATACTTTTTGAAGACCAGATTTATAAAGAAGCTTGATCAACTGTCTTATAATTCGACCTGAAAATTGCAGTAGATGTAATATATACATACATAACGTATGCTGTCAGTAATATGACTGTTTGTTATATAGTAATTTTGATACAATATAATAAATTAACTTGGCATAACTGTTTCTTTAAAGGTGTCAGTGTTTTTCAACTTAAAATCTCATGGTTCCAAATAAAATCCTTAAACCTCACTCTATAACATCTGACACTCCAGCAACGTACATGTACAAGAGGGATCGAATGATTTGCCAAACGTGAAACTTAATTACTAAAATTTCATGTTGCAGTTCCAGTGTTGGCTTTAAAAAATGCGGCAGCTAAAAGGAGGACGCACTAAAGAGTCTCGAAAGGAGAAGCGGGAGAGAAAATTGGAGAACATGAAGGCAAAGGAGCAGTTTATTTACTACGGTCTTCCAATTCTCGTTATTGCCGTAGTGTTCATCGTGATGTACGTGTACGTCAATTCAAGACCGTCATCAGAAAAATAACCCATTCCATTTTTTTTGTTACAAAGACGACGAACCATTCTCTTAACATTCCAATACTTCTAAATGGAATTTGAAACTAAGGGAAGTATATGTACAAAAAGATATATTTTATATATAAGCAATAAATTGCTTGTTTAAAGGTTATATATTGTTTCAAATCAATAATTTTTCAGGTGTCACATTAGCACACGTTGCCTTATTATTTTTCAAAGTTAAGTTATGAATGCTTGTAGGTGAGATAAAGTGAAGATGGAAGGTAGGGAGAATTGTTGTCTCAGATGTTCCAAGAACTAATCCAGAATATCACAAATTATGGTCCGATATTATAATTTCAGAAAAAATAATTAAGGTGAGACTAAACCATATAGTTAATTGACGCATTTATCATTTGTTAAGTAAATAAACGAATTTATCTCAAAGAATGGTTGGATTGACTGATGGTAACATTACATGAATGCAAGAATCGCAAAATATGAGATGAACAAGGAAGTGCATTACAAAAACACTGTAAAAAATCCTAAATGTATTTACAATAAAATTTTGACCTACTCGAGTGCACTTTCAACAATTTCAACAACATAGTCTGAACAATAATGCACAATGAAAACTTAAGTGGAAAAAAGGGGGGCCTGATCCAATAAAAGTTGTATTATGCTTTCTGAGAGCTTAAGTTTTGCTTGCTTGTAGCAGGATGAACTTAAGTTTAAATCAAATTAAAGTCTTCCAGTAAGTTACAATGCTGTTAGTTCTGTATAAATCATTAGTACAGTTTCATATTTACTATATAAAGTATGTATATATATAAAACAAAAAAGTGCGATTAAGAGATGTTTGGTGCAAACAATGTTGAAGGGATAAATTATAGTTGGATTTTGAGGGAATGTAGAGGGACTAATATGCTATACAATAACACTTTCTAAAAATATATTTTGTTTCTAATCATGAAAAGGGGGAAATAACAAGAACATGGAAAAACTGATTTCTCACAGAGGCATTGATTGATTGATGATGAATGAAATGACATAAGTAAGTGATCTTAGATTGCTAGATCAATGTTCAAACATGCACAAATATTTTGTATGCTCATGCAAAACGTGAATTTTAAGAAAACTTAAAAGTTTTTGAGCTAAAACTATGATAGTTATTTCGTTCTACCAAAGAGTGCAAAAACTCTTTTGAAGGAACAATCTAAGAATAGTATGATAATACTCTAAAGCCATCTTGACAAAACTGGGAAAATATAATTTGCCTTCAATAATAATGCCTCTGGTTTCATTTGTTAAGCCATTGTAAAAATCATTCTCGGTCATAATAACATTTTCAATAATCAACCGTGGTAGAACAGAAACTTAAGGGAATGATAATGCGACATTCACCATATTTTTGAATTTCAGCACAAAATAGACAACGATTCATAAACCAGGAAACAATGAATCTAGTTTCACGAAGTTTGATTTTTTAAGGTTTTGATGCTCTCAACTTTGAAACAAAAAATACCGCAATTAATTAAGAGTAGAGTAACAATTTTTCGTTGTTGTGATTTTCACTGTTGATAGTTTATGAATCGTTTTGGTGCCAAGGAATATTCACTAAGTTCCACAAATTGAATTTGCAGAATTTACTTCTCCACTTTTCAGATGTCTAACTACAGTTTCTGTTTATCAAACATTTCTTAACTAACCAAGTTGAATAGCTGATAACCAACAAACAGTCATTACCATTCACATTCATTCAAAATCCTGCTTTTTCTCATACTTTCCAAATACACGTTTTCTAAATTCAGGGCAAGGGCTATGAAATCCCATATATCAAAAACACTAAATATGGTTCATGAGAAAGTGACCATGGCTTTTTATTTTTGCAAGCTTGGTACATAAATAAAACTTCTAGTGTGTTAAGTTTTGTTTCATTATATCTTATAAAGACATCTTGCATGAAAAACAGCCAGCAGTCATTAGGAGTAGTTTTAGTGAACTTATTACTTTTGAAGTAGCTCATTGTAATCGCAATCGCTTTTGTTTTCTAAACACTCATTCACATTCATTCTTAATCAGCATTGTTCCATGTATCGATTTTTTAATGTGCATAGATGGAGATGTAGTAATGCTCGTAAACTTCACATTGAATCGGTAATATAAGTTAGTACCTTATGAACAAAAATCCCATGGAAACACCAGTAATGTAAATGTACTTTAATGCAAAATTACCTAGTATAGGTTCATATTGCTTATGTACGTCAGATATACAGCTTCAGTTATGCACCATCAGTAAAGTCAACGACAGTAAACTGAAGACTGCATTCAACCAGGGCAAATGTCATACCGAAGAACAATGAGGAAAAAAATTGAAAAGAAGTACGAAATTGTTGACTTGTGCAGCATCCAACAATTAATTGTCAAATTCCAATTACCAAGTTTGAACATTTAGTAGTTGGCGATTCTATGCTGATTAAAAAAGAAAAAAAAGAAAAGAAAAAGTCAAACGGTACAACCGTTCAAGACAGATAAGGCCATATCGCACCCAATTACCTAATCTTATTAATATAGGGGTGTGTTTTCTACGTTTCTCGAATTCGTTCTTTTAACGGCACACACGACGCATCACCAACTACTACTCCTAACCCTGAAATCCATCTCGTTTTCGATCAATTCAATTTGAATACATTGTACTAAGGTGTCATGGCACAGCATGCGACATGAAGAGTTCACTCAAAGCAATTGCTAGAGTTAAAAACGAAAGAAAAAACAACTTTCAAAGTGAAATGTTCGATGTGATAAACCTTGCATCTTCTAGGTTTACCATTCGTTTATCGCCTATAAAAACTTGCATAGGCGAACTTAGCAAGTCAAATTCTGCTATAACACGCCTTCCGCCACACATAGGGAACATGGATGGTTATGTGCAATTTGGTCGTGTTAGCTAGCAAGTCGTCCTTTCCTCCAAAAAAACCTGATGGAGGCCAAAACTTAATTATTATCGGCGATTACCATCGAATCGAATTCTTCCTCTTCGGATTCGCTTTGAGAGAAGTCCTCCTCGTCAGAAGTTGCAGTGTCGAGACGGGATGGCACAATGTCGGACGTCGAGGTCATGCTTGACTGGCGAGATAAGCGACGCCCACCAGACTCGAGACTACGCAACTCTGAGTCTGTTAAGTCCTGGGCATCATGTTGTGACATACTATCAGAACCTTCGTGAGTTCTGTAAATATAATTTGTGAAAGCATTACAATGCTACTCGATGTATTGAATATACAATCAAACAATTAAGAAGTCCCATAGGATTAATGTCAACTTTTCCTAGATAACAATGCGACAACCGCAATCTGTGCCTTAATTTATTGATTAAGGCACAGAAAATGATTAAGTCCCAAAATCAGCAGTTCGTTAGTGCTAGAAAAACAAAAATGCTTCATACAACTCTTTACTAACCTGTTTTCAGAGCCCTCACTTCCAGTTTTAATTCCACTTGGTCCAGCAACAATTGATGTGCCTGAAATAAGGGAAGATGATCCAGTGCCTTTGGCCATGTCTACAAAACATTAATATAAAAAAATTAACAATCATACATATCATATACGTTGAGAGAATTTCCCATGGGGCAACTGCATTTTTTCTCAGCAATATAAATTTATCTTTAGTACACAAGCAAACACGTTATTAAGATATAAATTACAAGTCAAAAGTTCCATATTGAAAACATCTTAAACTAGTCATTAATCCTCTAAAGTTTACAATGATTATATAATTATTTTACAGAAGCTAAGATTTCACAAAAGAATAAAAATACATTACTTACTGACAACATAGTTTTCTAGTGCTTTTGGCACCAATTTTCTTGCTCTTTCCAAGTCTTCTGCGCTGCAGTTACCTTTTTCTAATGAAAATGTCATCCCCATACGTTTAAGGACTTCAATATCATCATGTATTTCAAACGTGTTATTGAAATTGAACAGGTACTCCATTCTAAAACAAAAATCATGCATTAATACATTATTTATGCAATTCGGTTCATTTATTTAATTCAATTTTCAAAGAAATGATCTTACTTGTCATTTGAGATACTACAATCAATAACTGTTTTTTTGCTTGTGTTTACAATTATAAACGGGAGATGAATTGAAGAGTTAGCAGTTGGTGCACCATTTTTCTTTTCCAATTGCTTATTTCTTTGAACTAAGTTTTTGAACGCAATTTGCTATAAATTGAAATCAAACCAATCTTTAGCCAACCCGTTTCACTAAATCGGGCACATTTGGATATAAGCATAAATGCTAATTTGTTCCACCAACCTGCAATATCAGATCGTGTAATTGCTGTTTCTTGACCGAAATACGTTCAATGCGTTTTTGCTTTTCTTGTTCGATATTTTGGCATTCCTGGGCAGAATTTGTAGGCAGCCCGAGCCATTTGATTTCTTTCTTTTCTTTAGAAATGATATTCATGGCCATTAAGACATTTAAGGCATCATAAACCCGCCGCCGAATATTTTTTTGATCATATGCCTGTAATAAAATATTATGAGACATGCTATTTTCCAACCAACAGTAAAGTAAGGCAATACGAAAATCATTCCAACCTGATCTGTGGGTGACATACTCCTTTGTGGATCGCTGAATTCTGCTACTAATTCGTCCGCAACCTCATTATATGAAGTGACACCTTTCTTTTGGACTTTCTCACATACTTTCATTGAAAAATGCCTCAAACCTTTCCCTCCTTTCTCTCCCTTCTTAGACCTCTTACTACGAAAAGTGATAAAAAACAATAGAAAAAGTAAGCTCTCAAAGTAAAATGCTGGTATGGCAAAGATTTGATAATATTAGTGCACAGATTAACACAAGATACACACATGCCAAATAGTTGGTGTCTTGATGTGTATAAATTTAGAATTTAAACTGTAGCATAGGTTTATATGTACAGAAGATAATAAGCGCCAACTTAACATGGAATTACTGTGGATTCAAAATTCTCATCCAGTAAAGAACAAAATCGAAAAGTCTATCGAATAAGTAAGTTTCTTACGAATCAAAATCCAAATCTGATAAATCATGAGGTCTCTTCCCCGACCAACCGTGCGATTGATCTATTGTTGAACTTTGAGGCGTTTTGGGGCTGGTTGCAATATTAACCCGCTGTGGTGTTCCCAGTATCTGCAAAGAAATAACACGTACTGTAATTTATAACCGGAAAAGATAGCTTTGTTACCATTCAATGCATAACACCACTTACCATTGGTGAATTGGCTATGTGCAAAGGTTTTGGCAAAATGGCAGGTTCAGATTTGATTGGTGACATCTTTGATACTATACCAGCATTCGTTACTGCAGCGGAATTGGCTACAACGGCAGCAGTGGTTACTGGAACAGCCACCATGTGAGGAGAGCCTGCAACAAAACCACATTTTAATCCAACTTCTACTGGATCGACATTTACAATGGGATGAAGTCTGCCAATGGTATAATTGGGCAGTGATGAATTATACTGAAACTAATCTGACTATTTGCATATAAAATCACTTAATCAAGTACTTGGAAATCTTTCCTCATTCCTAAGTAGTGGCTAATTACACTAATGCTCCCTGAAATAATTGATTGTTAATGGGAAGATTTGTTTCCAGCTAAATTAAGATACTAGCACTACTAGAAACTGGAGAACATGCATATTATCAAGAATTTGATACTACACACAATACTAGTAAATTAAACTATGCATGCATAAGCAACAGCTTCTAATGCTCTAAATTCCCACTTATTGCAAATTAGCTAACAGCAGCTATAATAAATAGTGCCAAATTGACAATTATTAATTGGATCACTATATCAAAGACAGTACAGACTACTAAACAGACATCTAAACTTTAGTTATCGACTACACTATTAAATCCCGCATTAATGCTACATCAACCTAGATAATTTGGGATTTTGCAACGATTCATCAGGTAGATATTAATGTTCAAATTGCAATGGAAACTTGAATTTTGCATACACATTTGATAATTGCAATAACGCTAACACTTCATTCATAGTAAAAGCCGTCATTAGGTTTTAACATCCGCTTGACAAAATGAGTGGCTTGAAATTAATTAAAAAAGTCGACCTATTTCAGTACCGTTTGTATTTTTACTTTTAGGCCTTCAAAAACACATGCAGCTCCTAATGGCTCAGGAGACTCTCACCCTTCATGACAGCATTTAAACTCGTCCAAATATGTACGGTAATGGGCGATTAGAACAAAAACAACGACGCAACGCAATTAAAATTCACGCCAAAAACATCTTTGGCTGACCCAAACTATTCAGGCCGACTATTCGCCAGTTAGACAAACGAAAACGAACGAATAACGTGAAGAAAACAGTAGTTTTGACCGCACGTCGAGTACTCCCTGCTATCGTATCTCATGATGCAGTTATGGGAGCTACAGCCACGATTTCAATAAGGCCCGTTTGAAAAGTTCTTATCGAACAACGTGAAAAACTCTATAATTTCAAAGTCTACTCATTTTTGCACGAATGGAAGCATTTAAAACGAATACACGTTTCAGTGTATACACTACAGTGACTAGAATAATAAATTAATAATGTGATTAAATGTTAACATTTCAAAAATAATTGTTTGGCGAACGTTGTCTCCCCAGCTGCCATTATGTATATACTTATGAAAACTACATTAAGTACAAAGTAACATTATGCGTTCATATATCAAATCCTCAAAAACAGTTTTCCCATATCCACCCCACTAAAAAATGATACTCGTGTGGGAGTATGTCTTGTCATCAGTTACAACAATATATAATACCAGCAGCTGGGTTGAGTCAACATGGGAAATTAATAACCATGTCCTAATGTGCCAAAGCCTTCCACTTAAGGAATTATTTCTTCTAAAAAGCGTCTTAAGGAGTCAACTTTTCATTTTAATAGAAATTTGTAGCATCAAAAAAAATTACAAATTCATAAAATAGTAAATAAGTAATTTTAGCAAATTTGGTTAAACAATGCAAGTTATCAAAATGACGTCAGGATTAAGATGATTACTTTATTTACTTCACATTGCAACTTGTATAGCGCTTATGTGATTTAATAACACAATTATGCCCAACTTGGCAGCAACGAATCGATATATTTATGAGCAACTGCATAATTTAAAAAAAACATGAAATAAAGATGGGCAAAATATTTGTAATCGTCGCTCACAGGGCTCGTTAATATAAAGGAAATCCCCACAGGAAACGCCATATGGCTGGCACCAATTTTATGTAATGCTCCATGCCAACCTAAGCCTGACAAAAGAAATTCCTAAATGGTGGATAAACATTGGTCCCAGCTTTGCAGGAGAAAAGAGTTCTTTCTGCCGCATACTTCTTTTGACCCCCACCCGTCTCCTCTCCCCTCTAGGATGGGTCACTGGCTTCATCTCAAACCACTCCTTAAATTCTCCAGCCAGAAGGGCACATGCATACGAAGGGTCTCTACAGGGTAGCGACTAATTTGGGAGACGTCCACACTGCCATTTGAGGCGCTTATAAAAATCTCCATCGCGCTTTAGAACGCAATATTTTGCATATGAATTCTTTTTTGTGTGTGCTGTTGTTGTAAAATGTACTATTGAGTATTCATAACGAACAATTGCAGACATCCCTGCTGAAACTTTGTGAACCTCCCTAAAATCCCCCCCACGACAGAAGCATGAATGAAGGAAAACGTCATAAAAATGGCTAGCCATGGCGGGAAATCTTACTATATGAGACCGTGCAGACAACATTACTAATGTAGGGAAATGTTGGGTCATATAGCAAAGGAAAAACGTAATGTTCAGTTGCCATACTACGCTTAACAAGTCCTTGCCATGTTAAGTGCTCATTGCAGACCTTGATTTAATCATTTACTGAATTTAAACCATTAAACAAGTACAAGTTAAAGGTCCTTCTACAATAATTTCAAAGCAATTATTTCATTGTGACACTATTATATTTGAAGTTTATAACCAGCAGAACGTGCATATAATCAACAAATATGGGGTCAAGGAAAAATACTTCACCTGGCCATTAAACCTGATATCCAAAAATTATGTATATATTGAACAAAGCTTAAGCATTGTCTGCATTAAGTTTTATTTTGATTAGGTTTATATATTCAACCAGTGAAATCCCTAACTATGCAGCATAATTAATCAACAAAGGCATGAATTTACCTTGTGTTCCTGGTATTGTGCCCTGGACTTGAAAGGTTCTTAGCTGTCCTGAGGTATCAAAAATAGTGCCCTATTAAAAAAAAAACATAACAAATATCAGTATAAATTCACATTAAACAAGAGAAGCAAATCTAGCACTGCTTTCCAACCCATTTCAGTTCACAGCACACTAAATCGTGTGCTGCAAAAATTGTCTCAGCACACCAGTTGAAAAATACTGGAATGCAAGATACCAAACTATTTATCCAGGTAAATTTAATATCGTGTGCCATAATAATGCTGCATTAATACTCAATTTAGCCTAACCCAAATTAATACTATTTAACATTTTAAACATCCGCATTTTTTGAATGCTATGATGGCATGTGTAAAAGGTTTTGCAAGCCCATCCCTAAATGTAAAAAAATGCTACACGACTACAATACTAATTACCAAGCCTCATATACCAATACAAATTTAGAGTAAGAATTGCATCCAATAGTACAATGCTGATAAAGGGGAAATTCCCTGTTATTATGAACGCAGGTTAGACTTTTGTGTTACCTAACAGGAATGGGCATATATGGTTGGATAAGAACACAACTCCACTACACATTTTAATAGGAAAAAATTACGTTCTCAATTGCCAGTGTAATTTATGACAAGAAAGTGTCTCTTGGTCAACATAAATCCACAGTACAGCAGGTATTTTTGTTCTTCATTTCCACTGGACAAAATGTGCAGCTGCTACTTATTTGATAGGATCTCAGCTAATTATGCCTCCAAAAACAGTTAAATAATCACTTGCTTTAAAAATAAAAGCTGCAGTGTTTATTTTTACAAGATCACCATTGAAGAATGCAGACTCAACGCACTCATACAGGAAGTCTTAAGCAGGTGCTGCGCATAGCACTTGCAAATTTATGATACAATGGGATAAAGAGGCAGGTGGGCTAATAACAATGGATTTTAACCTGACATAACGAGTTCAATGATTAGCAGCAAGTTTCCCAGGGAGAAAAACGTTATGTCCATAACATAACCTACCAACAATTGTACATGTATGGAAAACTTAAATGCACATATAAGACATTAACAACCATGTTCAAATGCTAAAATTGTTGCACACATTTAAACTCATCATCTGTATAGAGAAATCAATAAATTTAAATGTTACTTATAGAGATTATCTGGTTTTCAGGTACTGGGCTTTTATCATGGCTGATTAAAGAAATGAATTATTTTAATAGTCATCAAATATTTTACATACTTGCTTATCAAGATTTAAAAACACTGCTTTTCTTATTAAAAATGTCATAGTAACAGGACAAAGTACTAATCAATAGCACAATTTTAAGAGATCGCTGAGAGAATGTCTTGGTTATTATTTGTATATTTATATATCAAGCACATTTGCATTGTGGAACTCATCCCACCTGGCAGCTGAACTAGATTTATTGAGAGATTTTGTACATTTATATAGTACAAAATTATTGAATGGACTGAATACTGTTGGCCATTGAAATGCAACGCCAACATAATGTGGTGCAGTTGTTTCTTACAGACCTATGTTGTGGCAAATATTTGAAAGCTGTACAATGCTTTAAAGTACTCTTGAAATATATTGCTAACACTAGCGTAAAGGGGTCACAATTAACTAGTATTGCATTCCTATACTTTTGTGTACTGGAATTAGAACGTATATAAACACAATACAGGTATTTAATACAAATGTACTTCTGGTAGAGTGTAATAGCAGTGCCTGATCAATAACGAAATTATAGTATACATTACATGCCTCCTTAGTTAATGATTCGATTTCAGATGCCTTTAAATATCGGATTCCTTTTGCACCTTTGAAGGGTATGCCCAGTCCTTTCGCCGGTGTTGCTTGAACCACCTTAATATGGTTATTTTTTGCTAATAAAAAAAAGTAATACACAATTTGTGAATAATGATGAACTTGCACACATAAGAGTGGATGCAATGAGAAAAATTACAGAGTAAACAGACCCCCCACTAGCTGACCAATGTAATATTTTAAGTTCGTCAACCCTTCTAGTCGCTGGGTGGTAAATTTTATTGGAAATTTCCATTCACCCCAAAACGAAATTATAAGCATCTACATGTCCACGCATTGTAAAGCGTTAATAACGAATTATTAAAACCCTTACATAATATAACAGCTCAACCTGTAATGAAACACTGATCCGAAAATGTAATCCAGTAATTCGAAAACCTTTAGGGTTACATTGCACAACCGATAATTATTTATCAGGGTCACCTTACACTCCCACACCTTATTTCCCCTTGGAAATAACGGCGAAAATGTCGAGAAATGGACAATTTTCAAGATTACAATTTATGATTTTTATATTTGGTGCAAAGCAGAATTTGTATTTTCACTGACGAACACATTTTCAACGCCAACCACCAACTCGTGGAACAAAGACTAGTTTTTAAAAATGCTGCCCCTAGGCGCATTAATTCCAATTTTCGCTAAAGGCATTAAGCATTTATAATTCCTATAATCCAATTATTAAAATGCCCACTACCCTAATGTAATAACTAAAAAACCGTGGACACGTAAAAGTCATTTTCGAAATTGAAAATCGATAGGCCTACATGGTCATAGAAAACGAGCAAGCGAGGTGCTATTTATACTACAATGAAAAGCTCAGCGATACAATTAAAAATCCATACCATCTTTAATTAAGAAGGTGAGATTGGCAACGGTAGTAGTTTGGTCCATGTTTCGATAATGCTAAATAACAAGATAGCTTGCAAATTTACAGGTGAAGATCAGTCCGAATCAACAGTCACGCTACACATGTAATTCATAAGACAGGAAGAAGCAAACGGTGAGGTCAACCGCGGTATTGGTTGAAATCAGATGCATATCAGGTACAATTATAGTAGAACTTGTTTATAAAGGCCCAATTCCACACCAAGTCTTTGCCAAGGACATTCGAAGATTTTTTTTGCAGAACGACGAAATGACAACCAACGCGAAAAGCACGCAAGATGGCGACGTACTCTATCCGGGCGTTTTACAATTCCGCCAAGACTTTAACACAAAATAACAGTTAATTTAAGCCACTTTTTTGTTAGTCTCACAAAGTTATGTTACACATAAGGCCAGTAATTAGTTGTTCGTTAAAATATATACACAGATAATTACCAACTAACGCGAACAACGCACGAATTAATACCGCCCTACCTACGAGCAACCTCCACTGTTGCAGTCCTACAAAATGCTTTTCCTCAGCTGGAAAACGATCTTGGCGGTGGCAGTGTTGCCCCTCGGCACGTTTTAACAATCCCTACAGCTAATTGCTCAAATACAATTGCATTTTATCCGTTGTGACATTTGAAAAATTGCCTACTCATCACCAATAGCTAACAATTTATCTTGTTTATTATTTAAGAAGAAAAAAAATAGTTAAATTTTACAATTGACATTAATAAACTTAACCATTGAAGAAATGAAGTACTCATTTGACAGAAATGTATCCAAAAGCGTAACACTGCTTTGTAGGCATGCTGTCCATTGGCTACATCTCGTTCACGTGATATGTGACGTCAGGGAAAAGTACTTTTATAATTTTCAACAGCAATTTCTATAGTGCCGTTTTTTTCTTTATGAAGTTAATAAGAAATAATTACAAATATTTATTATTTGGAAGAATAAAATGATAATTATAATGCTTTTTATATGACACTGCTGTAATAGACTTGCTTTGGATTTCATGCTAACTACAGTGGATTCCGCTTTATCTGGACACCGGTTAATCTGGGCAGCCATTTATTAGGGCCAAATTGTCAAGAA
>JAUJYV010000508.1:0-38587 GCA_033995625.1 Ophyiulus pilosus | reverse complement strand
GCATTCCAATGACATTCCGGGCCGCCAGCGCTGTTTCTCGTTATCGTTTCGTTAACGTTGGCTGGCTCAAACTCTCTGTTATACGAACACTTGTGGTGCGTTGCGCCAACACAAGCCCAATTGGAACTGGTTTGTTCATTGCACTGCATCGAATACATTGATTTTGAATAACAAAATTTGATGAAGATCGCTCATCTGCGTTGAAACAAGAGATCATTTTCACAGATTTGAAAGGGTGGGGGATATTATTAAAAAAGATGATGCTACTAGCACACAAAAATTCAGGACGGACTCGAATTACAACGGTCGTCCATTTGCCTGCTCGTCAACCTTACCTCGGTCATGGACGTGGCCGTGAGAGCGTTGATGTTTTTCATCCAAAGCTGAACGATGCTCTTGCTGACAGTCGGATCGTTGTAGACCCAGTGGAGGATTTTGTTAACCCATTCCACGGCATCTTTATCTACGCCAGTCACCGTAGCCGTCGGGATGACGGTTCCCGGTTTTCCACTTGCCGAAAAAGGAAACTTGCCCCCGAACGATGCGCCTTGCAGGCCGGCGGCGTTCGCGTCATCTTTGGCCGCCGATTTAGGCTCGGAAGTCGAGCCGTCTTGCCGCACTTTGCGGAGTTTAAAATGCCGGTTGTACACGAAAATTCCGAGAAGTACGAGGAACAAGACGAAAACGATCCATCCCACGAGCAGCGTCGTTCCAATATCCATTCCACCGAACTGCATGTTGCAGAAATATTCATCTAACTCCACAGCCATATTGAACCAAACTACATCACACCCCATGCTACACCCATACTGCTACTAAGAATACCGCTGACAACAGGGCGAGATAGGGATCCCGAAATAATGTTAAGGGCGCGATGTAAGGTGGCGCCATCTATCCGCCGCTTTCGCAAACGGATGGGCGGGGTTTAACGAGAGCCAGCGCGGGGAATCGGGAATTGTGTTCCTAAGCCAGCGGAATGCAGGAGTGGGGAATTAAGCTTTTACCGGAGGGCTCTCCTTACCAAATTACAAAATATGGCGGGTGGGCGGTTAGAATGCGGTAATACCGTCTTCCTACAGATTATTGCTATGTAGTCATGTGTGAGAAATAACTTTGTTTAAAATAAAATTCTTTTGTTTTATTACAAAATTCAA
Organism: Ophyiulus pilosus; assembly: GCA_033995625.1. Classification (NCBI taxonomy): domain Eukaryota; kingdom Metazoa; phylum Arthropoda; class Diplopoda; order Julida; family Julidae; genus Ophyiulus; species Ophyiulus pilosus. The sequence goes on along the minus strand of JAUJYV010000508.1, from coordinate 37,433 downwards.
GGGGATACTAACTATTGCTGCGTCCTGTAAATTTGCTGGAAAAAATTCAAGAGCAATTATTACAACATTTTTGCCAAAGCGTGACAAATTTTCTAGTGATTTTGAAAAAAAGTGTTTTTTTTTATAAAGGATTATTACGATTAACGTAAATTTTCAGACATGGACAGAAAATTCAAATATAAAGTAGTGTTTTACACGAATTTGAAGCATAATTTCCCGACTTTTCCGAGATGATGAGAAATCAAGTACATTTCACGACTTTTCAGATTTTCAAGGCTGATGGACACCCTGACAAAACTAATACTAGATCTATTTTTTTGGCAATAAAACAACTAATTAAACACACAATAAATTGAAATTTTCACTACATTTTAGTTATCATTATGTGCAATTTTTAAAGTGTGAATACAAATTAGTAAATTGTTTCGCTTTTTTACTAATATAATATATTATACTATCGCTGTCACAAATATGGTTAACTTTTATAACGAAATGTATTATTTTATCTCAGGACGATAATTAATAGATAATCAATTATTCTGACAGATTTTGACTTGTTGAAAATTATTTCAAAATCAGATATACTTAGAGTCAAACAGACGCGTCCTAGATAGAGTAACTTAAAACACAATTACATAAACAATTCATTGTAACCTACTGTTACATCTGAATTAAAGATTCTAAGATTCAAAAAAATGATCAGAGCAGAGAAGGCGAACAGTAGATACATTTTTAATAAAGAGTTCACAAAAGCTTTTGACAGACAGAATGAGTCATTCACAAAACACGATGAAATAGCATGATGGTTACAATAATGATAATGAAGTCTCACAAAAAAATTGATGCAAACATTACAAACATGCAACATGCTAGAAGAAAATATAATAGTCGATTTGCTTATCTAATACTACTTTATACTAAATCAGTTTTACAAGATTTCGTGTATATTTGCCAAAATGAAAAAATTATAATGTGTGGTTTAGGTTTATCAATCTGCTTGGTAGAAAATAAAGCTTCGAATACGAAAAAGTATATCCCTATTAAACTGGCGATGCCATAAACTAATAATAGTTCGAAATAAAAAATGGCATTATTAAGGCATTTTACAATTTTTTTAAATAATGAATGATTCTGGTTACAATTCTTTCAATACAATTAAATGGGAATATCTTGCTAAACGATCCGAAATCTTTCGTCATTTTTCCACATCAGTATCCTACAAATTATTTCATTAATCTTAGTCTAGATTATACTTGTCGAATTGGCAAACTTAAACTAGGTTTAATGTTGTCAACATAAAGAATTATGCTATTTTTGGTTTCAAACTTGCTTTGGTTTTGAGCCATATCGAATTACTTAATTTATAATTATCTGGATAATGTTAGCTGTTGATGCTGCATTAAATGATAAGCCTACGTAAAAACTAATTCAGATTTTGACAGAAGAGAGTATTTCCTATTATAAGGAATTCCAGAATTATTCATCTTGGAAACTTTTCAATAGAAAGGCTGCAAACTGTAAGGAATGACGAATCAAGCTACTAATATGTAGAACGTTCAAAATGACTATATTTAGCATAGACTAATTTTGTTTATAGCCCTGTATATGCCACTTTTTAAATATAGCCAGTCTTTTGACCAACTGTATTTTAAAAACAAGCATCCATCTTCAGATAAAACTTACTTTCTTCAACATGCATAAATTTGCACATATTGGAAAAACTTGCACAATTCTATCTATTTTCAAACTTTACCGATCAAAACTGTGGATTATTTGTCAACCTTACACAGGGCTAAATAATTGTTTGTAAGAACTATAATACTAAATTAATTAAACAAAACTATAAATTGTTATAGAAGTTAATCAATGCACAACACTGTAATGCATGAGATAAAATTACTGTTTAACAGAATTTGAGCTTGCATTAAACTTGATCAAAAACTATATTCAAACACATTGCTGCACCTTTTTTTAAGTTAACTAGAGCAGTTCTCTAGTAAGTCCAACCCAAAACTATTCGATTTTTGAAACAACTATAAGATAAAAATGAATTCGTATTAAGTATCAATTTTCCTAGAAAGAGGTAATAAAGAACATTACTTGGAGAGCAATCTGTTGAGGTAAAATATCAAAAATGCAAGTGGCCAGGTGAATGAATATCACAGTTAAAGTGAAACAAAATCTGTGGATACAGCAATATAAAATGTAAGAATCGGATTAGCAGCGAAACCTAGAGTGTAATTATGAGTAATTACCTTAAATATGTCTGCCTTAAACGATTCGACTAAAACACATGTTAGAAAATGTAAAGAATTGGGTAATTCTCGAGAAGGACGACGACACAAACAATTGAATTGTATTTAATAGAAAGCAATGGGTTCAAAAACATTGAGATTCAATCTACTCTTATTTCAATATACACATATAAACGTTTTCGAACCATTCAAGCCAATAGGGTGAAAATCAAATACAAACTTATTCACGGTGTAAAGGACATTGACAGTAGTTGATTATATCGATACACTACATGGACTCATCACGAAAGATGCTGAATTTTGGTCGATTTGTGTAATACGGGTTAGTCAAAAAAGAGTTTCAAATACTAACTGGATAAAAAAAGCTAGTTAGCAAAGAGTACAGGAGTGTGTGTTCACGGTGTTATGCTGGTGATAATCAAGGAGTGAAATTTCAGATTCCGAATTTTCCAAAAGTACAGACTAAGTCGATTGTTGAAAATAAAATGTTAGAACTAAATGATAATACTGTGATTGCAGTATTACCTCCAAATTTTATTCAACCTAGATCAGAATTTAATAGGAACAATTTAGTTTATAATTCTGAGCAAATGTTATCCCATTATGGCAAGCTTGGATTAAAAATTGTAATTGAACACGATCAATTTACAACTTCAAAAATTAGAAAAACGTCAAAGGCAGCCAACATTATTAATAGATACGTTCTGCCAGTGTTAATTGAGTATTTTTCAGTAATGAAATTCACGCAAGCAAATTAATATTCGGTGATTCATTGTGTAAGTGTAAACTGTCTTAACCAATAATCATGATTACAAATGATAAACTTTTTTTTAATGTAAAATTGATACCAACAAAATTTTTTTATGCAGCTTTAATCATGCAAATGCGAACCTTATCCAAATTTTATTTTTTTTGCTAAAATCAGCATTTTGTAGTTTACCACAAATATTCTTATAAAAATTTAATTAAAGAGTGGCATTTCGTAATTTAACTTGGAATGTTAATCAATTACTGTATAGTGGTCTTGGACCAATTCATATTTCACTAATTAAGCATGTGATTTCTAGGATGGATGGCAGTTTCTAAGATTAGAATAACTTCTATAAATTCAGCAATGACGCCATTATGATTAGTATATAACCATCCAGAACCATCAAATGTTCATGAAATTAATGAGACTGCGTTCTTATATAAGTATATCACGGATTTTCCTATTTTGCTGTTCATAATAGACTCAGGACCTTACACAGCTGAAACACGCAACTGAACTACTCAAAATGGTTAAGTGCATTGCCTGTTGAGCGACGGGCAAAGTACCGATCCACATCATCAAAGATCAGCACATGATCACGCCAATACATTTAATAATGTGAAATCAAATAGAGCTATTACAAGACATACAGTAGTTCCAAAATACTCAAATTGCCATTATGCTTTTTCACCTCTTTGAAACTGTTTAGTTAAAGATGTTGTTTATGAGATCATATGCCCTCCAACTAAGTTTACAACTTTGAGTTCAGAAACACTATACATATACAGTGCTGTGCATACATATGCAATGAGACTGTCAACATGTATAAGATAACAGTATTATGAGAAAAAATAAAACCTGAAATCGCACTGCTTTTAACAACTGTTTATCAAATTAACTGCACTAGAGGAAAGAATGTGCTCCAAATACTACATCGGAATTAACTAGTCGAAAACTACAAGAGCACGTCGGGGTTTGGATCTGTTCAGAAAAGCTCACCTAATATGACAAGATACAAAAAAGGGGCATTTTGAAACGTGAGATGAACCGTTAAGGAAATATTCAGCAAAGTTTACACATCTTATACGTTCACGGTAGCAAGCATCTTTCATGCATAAATAAACGTATAGTTATATATTTTACCAGATCTAAATATACGAGTAAGCAATACTTTTCACTCATTTTAATAACAAAGCGATTATTTATACCAAAATTTGGGTTTCTTAATGATGGAGTATTTTACAAGCATTGACAAAATCCAATTTACTGAATTTTCTGTTTTTTTTTTGGGGGGGGGGAGGCAGGCGGGGGGGTTGACCAGCTAGCCGAGACACGTACAGTAGAACTGTGTTATCAAATGAAGCTGAAATTTTGGTATAACAAGCGCAACCTTTGTAATTTACAATAAATGGTCAAAAATTAGCCAGTAGCTTTTGAAATACATTAAAACACCGAATATTTGTTCTGTTTCTTTGAAATGCCATTGTCGGTTTCACCGCTCGAAAATTTCACATTCTTTTGTTTTGGCAGTAAACAACAACAACAACGACAGAAGAGTGACCAAAATTACACCATTTCAGGAACCACAAAGTATTTCGCACTGCACCAGGGAGACCTCTTTCACATATGCCGCAGTTTTTAAAAAAATAAAATCTGAATAAAAAAGTATTGTACTTTTTATAATATAGGCTTTGCAACGGGAATAACTGCAGCAAGTTTTATGGCAAGGCTGCTGCTATCCGCGGTACAATAATGAAATTGCTGTTGATATTTATTATGACTTTGCAACAGGCATAATATGTCTCAGTGATAACGCTAATGTTAACTTTTAAGCAGTAGCAGTACCACTGAATTTCACTATTTTTAACGGGTTAATTAACAGCAACGATTGAATAGTTAGATGGACATTGATAAAGGCAAAAGCCCTATTAACATTGAGGAAACCTTATTTTTTAGAAAATAGACAAAATTACTTCTTTAAAAAGATGGTGTTTATGTTATTTTCTATAAACCAAACAAGATAAATGTTTGAAAGAATGGAAACTTGATTAAGTCCACAAATTAACCGTCATCCTCAGAACTCAGTTGAGTTTGTTATGCTTTCATAAGAAAATAGTTATTTGCGACTAATGCTATAGAAAAAGCTAAACATTCTAAGGCGTATAAATTGCTTGCAGTTAACTAGCTTTAGAAGCTATATGAGTATATTTGGTAAATTTTAAATTTTTGATCTAGGTTTTCACCATAAAGTTTTCACTTTACATATAAGACCTCTGAAAAGATGTACGGTTTGAAATCCAAAAATGTCTTTGCGAATGAGGTGAAATGTAGGGCCCTGGACAAGTAAGACACCAGGTTTTCTATCACCAGGTGGGGCAATATGGATAAAACAATGCCAGTACATTTTACAAGGCATACGCTCGAATTAATAATTCAAATTCACTTTCAATTTTATGCTCAAAATTCTTCATACAGGTCTTGCCAAGTTTATAAAATAAATTCCTTTGAAGTTATTTCATGCATGCTAATGTATCTTTTCATCGATTGCACGAAATGTAGCTCTTATAGTAATAGCCCCACCTGGGAACAAATAAGCACAACTGTGATATGCCATAGTTGTGCTAAGGATAGAACCTTCAAGCACCATAATGCCATACAGAACTTGTATTCATTAAAGGCTTGCCTACCTAACGTAATCTCATTGCATGTGCAGGCTATCTTAGCAATTTGATAAACAGTACTTTAACGCACTTCTAAAATCAACACCAACAATGCCAAATGTTTAACTATAGTTTGATTGAAATAAAACATTACAGTCAGGTCCTTAAAAATTACTCGATTTTAAAAGCTCAGTTTTGTAATTAATTTTAAAAAATAAACAAAGATTATACAAATGTTTATTTGTATAATCTTTGTTTATTTATTATTGTTATACAAATTTCAATTCAAATCAATTCAGTACCCTACTGTCAGAATAGAAATGCCATACGAAAGGGTTTAAAATCTGATAAAAATACGAACACTGAACTGGTGACACATTTCATATTCTGAGAAACATATATTACAACTATAAAAACAGTTTAAAATGCTTGGCTTTGCAGGTATTAACATTAGATTCACTTTAAAGTAGGCTAACATGCAACTGTTAAATTTGTTGTAAGCTGAATCTTTAGCCATGAATACATTCTCAGAGTTCATCACTGAAAAGTATTTAAAATTGGAACAGCGCAGTGACAAATAAACTGTTGTAGAAGCAACGCGTAAAACGGTATTTTTTTAGAATACCTGAAAAAAAAAAGATTTTCAAAAGTACCGCGGGACTCACACTGACGAACAGTAACAAGATAAATATGTACAAAAAAAGAATACGAACGTTCACACGCTTGTACACTGTATACAGAATTTCAAATGGTGAGGAAAGGGTTGGGTTGCATTACCACGGGATTCACGAGAATTAAAGAGATGAAACACTCGATGCAGATGTTGTCCAGTATGCCAGGCGTGCACATGTTAAAATATCTTGGAATGGTCAGTTTTTTTTTGTTTTTTTTAGCCGCACAGGCAACTGGTGCGGCGGCACGCGGCAACCCCAGAAAGCAGTCTTGGACAGAGTCCTGCAATTTTAACTTAGAAGAAATCTTCGAACAAATGGATCACACATTGTTACCTTTATCCTTGTTGAAGGTAATTTCGGCATATTCTGTTTTCTCGTATTCTGGTGGCAGCTTAACATTTACGACTCCCCGTTTGGATAAATCAAGCTGAGCATAAACAACTTCTGTGGATTTTTTGTTGTCATTTTGGTCATTCTGATAAAAGATAATAAATTTAAACGAGTTCGAGTTATCAAAGTTTAAAACAATTTACTTAAAATTTATTTCGCAGTCACGAAAATCAGCTGCCAAAAATGAAGCTGGTTAATGATAAACACATAAACAAGTGTATGATTGATGCATTATGTTTAACTTACAAACTACTGAACTTCACATGCAAAAGGAAAAGCGTCCAGTTTACTCATGTCAGACATTCAAGACCCAAAAAATTCAGCATCACATAAAGTGTGATCATAAATTTAAAAGTAACAGCACGTTGTTAAATGTGATATACGAGTTTCCCTATATACAGTATTAAGTCCAAAATATTCAAATTCAATACAAGAACAGTTTTAAATGCAACCACAATCACTGGAAATGGTAGCAATGATTTTCAAGATTCATCAGCTCATGGCACACCAAGCCTAAAATTGTGGTGGCACCCTGATCAATAATGCACACCATTATTAGTTCATAAAGAAAGATTCATTTTTTCTATGAAATAACGAAAAAAGCATGTTAAGCATTGTCTATATTCCAATTTAAATTTTGAACTCCAGTAGCTGCTTAACACATATTTTCAATTAACACCCAAAGAATCGATGCTATTACTTCTAATTTAAGATCACTTTATGATGTGGTACTGAATTAAAACCCCATTGCAAGCAAAGAACGCCACATATGAATTATTGAGTTACTGCTGAGTATCATGCCAATAACAGCAATTTATGAAAGAGCGCAATAAAAGAATGTATTTGCAAAAATAGCATCATCCCAAATCATCATTTTAAGAAGAAACCCAAATGAAATAACCATTCCTCTCACATTCAAAAATAATTTCACACATTCCACAAAAAAAATTTAAAATACCAATATGGTCAATTATAAAAATAGAAACAGATACACCATTATTTCAAATAAATAATGAAATGAAAATGAAACAAACGCATGCACAAAACGGGTGCATAATAGCTACAAAGGCAAGTATCAGCATTCCAAAGCTAGTGTCACATTCTTGCACAACCTCCATCAACTTTAAAGCCCTTTTAAAAAATAATATAAAAAATCATGCTCAGCGTGGGTTCATAATTTCCTTCAGTTAAAAAAGAAGAAATTGTAAAAAGAAAAAAAAGCTTGCAGCAATAACAATTATTGGAACACGAGAAACTCATCTTGCAGTAAAAGAGCACAAAACAATGAGCTAAGGTTGTGAGCCTACTCCATCATGCCTCACAACTCCCCTACATTATGCATCCAGGAAAATTTTGCATTAATTTCAAGAGGCCTATAACAATAAATGGAAAAATAAGGATCCTAATTAGAGCATGCAGAAATTCAGAATATGATAACAACATTAAACATCAAGTATCAAAAGAAAGATTGAAGTAATTTTGCATACATGTAGGGGCCTACTCTAAATGTGAATTTATTTTATGTTACAAATAGATATATCAAAATTTTACCCTTACTTTTTAAAACGAAACGAAAGAATTATTAGCTAAATAATTGGTACCCCATACGGATATGACCGCAGTTATACTAAAAAGTGTAGCTTTGTCAGCTAGTCACTATCCTAACTTTACAGGGTAAATGAACTGTGTTTTTGTGCTCTCTCTTAATGCACTTTATAGCGCAGTTTTTCCAGTTCCAATTATACAGTACAAGTTAATGCTGCCAGTGCTACGAATATTGCAAAGGAAAACCACGCTGTTTCTCTGCATGCATGGGACCACCATCATGCTTTGGAAAAAAAGTAAAATTTGACAGTAAAAAAGGAGACATTGTAGAGAAGGTGACACCATATGAAAAGCTGACCTGGTGCTTTTTAAGGGTGAAGAACTAACGCGAGGACTCCACTTTGTTTTCAGGTGAAGGATCTTTCTCCAATCCCTCCTTGGGAAACAGAAAATGCAAGAATTAAAAACCAGGCCTCTTTCTGCTCCAACCAGCTCGATATTAAAATTACTGTTAAACTATAAAACTAAACCACGATTTTTAATTAAAAATGAGATTTCCAATAAGCATTAAAATTGTTCAGAAAAACCCAACCCCTGTAACATAATGGAGAATCAATTTAGAAGTGATAGATGTTGAAATTGAAACAGAAACATTATCATTTCATTGTACAGGCATTCATATTATGTAAATACATGAAATCCTTTTTATGCAGAAAAGAGGTTAATAATACGGAAGAAATGAGATGGCCTTTTTGTTAAAAAAATATTCACTTGTGCGACTTAATCCTGAAAAATACCTTAATAGGTGAAGTGTCGGTTTTCCCATTCATCTCTTCTTCCTTTCCATTTTGCTTCATGTTTTCATACTGAGTATCAGGCACAGATTCCAACGGGGTTTTTTCAGTTGGTTTCTCATTATCGTGATCTATGGCTTCAGCATCTCTACAGTTTTAAGACGGGATATTGCATTGACATTAAAAATCTGGAACTAATTAATGTCTGAAGAAGGTTTTACAATGTATCAAAAATGAGCAGGAAATGCCTTTCGATTAAAACAAGCTCTACATTTCATTCTGGCTAATGAATATATAAACGCACAAAATCATTTGTTTAATTAAAAAAATATATATATATAATAAAAACTTACACATTCACTGGTGTTGAATCAGATTTAGCTAAAACAAAAACATTTATGTTTAGAATGCATTCATTTGTCAATAAAAACATCAAAAACAGCATTTCAAATAAATCCAACAATTAATGTTTCTGTTCATGGTTAGCTTATAACGCTGAGAATTACAGCTGGAGTCTTTGTATGCATAAATGTGTACTTACGTGCAAATATCCACTTCTTGCGTCTGTACAGGAACACCACCAGCAGGCCAACGAGAGCAATTATGATGACACATCCGATAATAATGCCGATAACTAATCCAAAACTGCTCGACTCAACTTCTGCTGAAAAACAACAACCATACTTGGATATTCCTAGTTGATCACAATGCTTACCTTTGTCATTAAAGCTAGTGTTATAACACTACAATGTTATTTTGTAAGTATAAGTAGCAGTCCAAATGCCAAATAGAAAAAAAAAAGCTATGTTCAATATCATTATTTCACATTTAGCCATTTCCCAGAAATACATCTAAAAGCTGGCCAGAAGCAGGACACTTTTAAAATGAGCCAACTGATAGAATTAAACCTGCATGTAGATCTCAAGAAGAGCACCAGAGCAACTCGGGATACTGAAGCACAACAAAGCACCACAACATACATTCAATGCTATGATAAGGAGAAACGACGTACACTCATGCGGAATGAAAATGGTTGAAACGTAAAAACTCACTTTTTCCCTTTACAATATATTCTTGAGAATTAACAGGACCCTTCGTGTTAAGTCTATTTGAGGCACTACACCTATACCGGCCAACTTTGGAATTTGTCACTACCAGCCTATCATCACCCGTGCTCGCCACCGTCCAATCACTATCTCCTTCAGGTAAAAATTGCCAGGTAATTGACGGTTTGGGTTGGCCGTCTGGTTTGCAAATAAACACAAGCTCTTCATTATGGCCTATGTCAAAGGAGTCTCCGGGTACTAAGCCATCCACTTCTACCTTGACACTTTTAGTTGGATCTGAAAAGTGAGAAAGTTCTATGTAGCTTCTGAATCCAAGAGATTAAAAATGCAAAACGTTTGTATGGTTTTTAAGAGATTCAAAGGCTTTGTAACATTTTTTTTTTAAATTTGTAATTTTAATGAATTGCAATCATGTTTACAAGACTACTGCGCAGTGCCTGGTACAATGCACAATTAGTTTTATATGGATGCTCAAATTTAAAATGAATCCTTCGAGACAAAGAAAATATACCTAGCTGGTATTTAAATGCCAAATTTGCTATTTATAATGTGTATTACTTGAATTTGTTGAAATTGTGCTGTTCGATCTTTGATGACATTGATCCTCTGGAGAACGGAGCAACACTTTGGTGAATAAGTTCAATGCAGAATTTCGATTGGTCGTAGCTTACAAAAACTTGAATCAAAAGCCTTAAAAGCCACACTAACTTCTTTTTTTTTTTAAATTAAGTACAAATACTAACACTCCTGAATGAAATTTACAGTTGCAGCTTGCGGTTGTCGATATGCGGGATGTTCGAGTATGCACCTCAAAGGACCGTTATTTTGACCAAACCTACTCCAATCCCCGTCAATCCACGTGAGCAGCGTACTGAACAACTGGTCCTCAATAACGGTGGTACTTTCAGTTTGTCCAGCAATGCGTTGCCCGTCCAATTCCCAGGATAACTTTGGAAGAGGATTTCCCCTTTCCGAAATACAACTCAAATTGGTAGCAGGGGCTTGGTTGCTCGGTATTGGAAATACTAAATCCGTCAATGGTTTTCCCATTAAGAAAATCTTAGGTGGACTAGGGGTTTCTGAAAAAAATTGGAAAAATAAAAAACGAGTTCTTGGCCAACACATGCTATGCTTGATGGACAAAACGCCTCAACATTATTTTGAAACCAACATGAAAAATGACATAGGAAAGACGGATATCTGCAACAAAATTGAAATGAACATAAACATAATGACTATACACATCTTGTTGCAAAAAGGAACGGATCTGCATGAACGTTTAAGAAATTGGGAGCAAGCATTAATCCAGGACAGTCGTATGGGAAACCCAAAGGACTGAATCTTACCTGCACAAGCTAAGCACGTGAAAGGTCTACTGAAAAAAAAATCGTCATTTTAACGGAAAGGTGCATCACAACGAAGTTCTACAACAGTCTGTACTAGTGTCCGAAGAAATTTTGAAGCATGCATTGGTCACCGAAAAACTAAGGCCAGCTTATAGTGAGAGTATTGTCTGGGAGACGACTTTACCAGTACACATAACAATCCACAGAGAAAATGACAGCAAAGTGAGTTTTCAAACAGATAAATTCAGTGAGAAGGAAAATAAAAAGAAACATCGAAAAAACAACGCACACTGTTCTGACCTTCACGGAAGAAGACATACCGAAGGCCTATGAAATAGTTCATAGTCGAAGTTTGAAAGAATGTATCATACTCTTACGAGTATAACTCATGCGTTGCAATACGATTCAATAACACCTCCAATATATCATCACAAAAGTTGATGAGCATACATGTAACGTTTAGTTAGTTTGAGTATAGGTCTATTAGAATTAGGAAGTGCTGTATTCAGTATCCCTTGCCATGCCATTTGGTTATTGCTTTGTTAAGTGTAATGTTAGCATGCAGTCAGATATTTGTATTCAAGTGTTCAATTTCAAGAGCCAGTCTGTGTAACCTCATAATGCATATGCCCTACACCTTTGGTACGCGTCCAAAGCAAACACTCATTTTTGATGAAATGCTATCTTTTACACAATGATGCGCTTTTCACACATGCATGCGCACACCAGAGCTAGTTATTAATTGTTCTGGAGCATTAAAGCATGATTAGTGTTACAGACCTTTGACAATAACTTACTTTGCTCAGATAGCCAACCGACGATAGGTTTAACTTGGTATGTGGCACATCCCCAAGCGCCCAGATCAGCTGTTTCGAGATTGGAAATTTCGACTGAACAATCCATTTGATTAGTACCATCGCCGTTGATAAAACGATAGCGGCCTGCGATTCTCTCCCGTGTTCCATCCAATCCTCTGCTCCACATACACTCAACTTCCTCTTGGAACTGGCATTCCAGGACGACAGATTTCCCAAGCTCTACAGTTTTATTTTGTGGGTTTGACACAAAAGTTTGTGCAAATGCACCTGTAAGTATACAAAGAAAAATATGCATTAATACAGTGAGGTTCACATAAATACACAGAGCTCTCAACTAACTCAATTTGGTTTTTTCCAAAGAGACCAATGCCAACTCAAAGAACATGCCGGTTCATTTTTAAATTTTATGATCGGGGCTCGACAAAAAATAAACACATTTTGAGCAGACTACCAAAATTTTAAAGTATTCTTCAAGAAGAACATTTTCACATTTGTTCGCATAGATCGTCAATCGACAAACGCACTAATCCACTAATACACTGTGTTGCCAACTAAGTTCTTTCAAAGCAGACAACAAACACATTATTTCTCTTTATCGCCTGCAAATTATATTTTCAGCTAAATTCATCAAAGTTCCCATACTCTCGAAAACACATCATCCATGGATAATGTATTTTTTTAGGTCATCACTTTTGTAGTTCATCGTGGGCTACACGCAAAAAGATTGATGATAACACTTATGGGTGCTACATATTTGTTCATCCATACCTATTTCATCAAGTAAATAAATACTGCAGAACCGACCAATAAAAGAAACACTTTGGTCTGCTGTAACTAACCTTCCCTGCAGCTCTTAATTGTCCTTATAACTATAGTAAGCAACTATCTAATTTTAACAACAAAGAATGTTTCTTTGAACACGAAAGCCTCGAGCATGACATAAAAGCGAGCGTCCTTTAAATACTAACTTTAAGAATTCAAACGAGAACCAGCTGCCATATTTTAATTCAAACAGCCTTCAATTAAGGCTCATTGGGTTGCTGTCATGCACTTAATGACGGTTTTCCAGGAGTGACTTTTATCATTCCAGCCAATATTGGAGTTGTTTTCTAAGAAAAGCCAGCTCAAGGATTCAAGGGGGTAATCTCCTCACTTGATTTCCAAACAGAGATGCACAGGAGGAGAAGGAGGAGGAGGAGGAGGAACATGTTTATGGCCAAACAAGTGGAAATGCTCCAGATTACCTCAAGACTTGGGTTTACTGCAATAAAGCAACAGTCGGGAGCTTATCTTGAAATTCAAAATTTGATGGGCACTCCGACGAGCACACTCCAAAACCCGCAGTACCATAAACAGAAGCCGATTTATTGACTTACAAGAGCAATAATGGAAATTTTTATTGTTTTCAAACTTGGTGGCTTAATGCCGAATATGTATTTGCCAGAAATTTTGTTGAAAGCAGTGTGATGGATGGACCTTAGATGGCAAAATCGCCTCTAAAAACCCAAACTTCCTGAGGGATAAAATGAATATATGGTATATAAATCGCCGTCCTACATTTTAAGAAATGAAATGTTAGGTTTATAAGCAGCACAGTTTTCTTAAACGGCACTGAAATGTGATTTGGGAGGAGCCGTTGAAAGGCATTTATGTATCAAGGATATTTTCATCACCAAGCCTCTTTTAACATCTATAAGAAAATTAGATCACCGCTGACCTTAAGCTCCAATTAAATACAATTGTTATATAACGAATTGTAAGGCTTAACTACAGCAAAATAATAAAACCAAAACGAAAAAAATTTAAATATTTGCTTCACAATTTAATTAATTTAATCAAAGATGAAAACATAATTAACAGTTCAATTATACAGCAGTTACTTGAAAGAGTTTCCAAAAAAAAACATATTTGACGGAGTTTTCCATTAATTTAAAAGACAATACAAATATTTATAGCAAATATTCAATTACAATTTATTTTAAGTATATCTGTAAACAATTTTTTTTCCCGCCACGATAGCCTATTTTTAGTTCAGCACCTCCTAGCGGCGTACGAGACTTAATATTATTATTTACCAAGATGGCTGCTTTTGGAATAAAATCTTTGAAAAATCGATGCAGTTCTCATACTACATCTCTACAAAGTGTTTAACAGGAATAAGCAAGCTTTATAATTTGCATATATTTACATCTATTTGCCATGCATAAAAAAGGCCTAATTTACATAACCACATTTACCATAATACCTTTCATATAAATTTGAGTTTGCTAAAATTAAGTTAGCCGTTATTACTATGCAAGGCGTACTTTAGTAATAATCTTACAAGTCTGCTAATATATAAAATTTTGAAGCATGTGCTCATAACTGATGAGCTAATATTTATATTCAGTTTTATTTCTGGCCTTAATTCACTCTTGGAAATCTTTCAAATATTCATATGTTGAAACAAAAAAACAAAAAAAAAATGTAATCTACTAGTACATGTTTTCCGTGTCCACAACTATGAAAAAGTCAATCGTGCTGTCAGGAGAAATGTTTGGCAAGCAGTACCTACTTCAAAATTTGAAATTCCAGCATATTAAATGCAAAAGGAAAAACAAAACTGAAAATGTCAGTGAACAGGCAACTGTTGCTTAGCATGGACTTCATCGGTCAATGAACCTTTTTCAAATCTTTCCTCGGCCCAGAATGACCAGCAGGCATGCAAATCAGGTTTTCTCTTGACTAGAGAATTTTCAAATAGCAGGGGGAGGGGAAGGAGTTTGTTGGTATCGCAACATGGCCTCACAGAATGTGTGATTTACGTATCTCCATCAG
Source organism: Ophyiulus pilosus (assembly GCA_033995625.1). Taxonomy (NCBI): domain Eukaryota; kingdom Metazoa; phylum Arthropoda; class Diplopoda; order Julida; family Julidae; genus Ophyiulus; species Ophyiulus pilosus. The sequence continues at coordinate 22,316 of JAUJYV010000508.1, read as the reverse complement.
GAACATGTCCTACCTGTTATTATATTCTAAGTTACCATTGTTTCCACACGAATAACTCAGTAGAGTGTCTAGGCTTGGTCCCAAATCATGGGAACAAATGCATAAAAGTCACCATTGGAGAGAGGCTTCAGGCATCAACAAGACAATAAACAGCAATGGAGCCGAGTCAAATGTATCGAATATTTGGTGCTTACTGTTAACGAGGGCAAAATACCACAACTGTAAGTCTTTAAAAGCATCGGCACACATTCCTGCATTGACATAGACTAATGCATTATATGTGATAACGAATCTACCAAGTTCTATATGTATTCTCTTTGCAGATGAGTCAGTGGGGCAGACGTGATGAGAATTGGATGTTTAGTGCTTGTGGGGTCAAAAGCAACATTAATCGCTTCGTGGTATTGTGTGGCAAAATGTTTTCACCAATCGCTTTACATTAATGTTTAGAAAGGCCAGTTAGACAAATGACAGGATTTAATCGGAACAAATGGGAACATATGGCAGGGTCGCGAATGCCGGCTAAAGGAACAAATTAGTCGTAATGAAAAATTAATCAAATTATATTATTGTTGAAAATAAATGCCATGAGATGGTCTGATAATAATGGGATGCACTGTGTATGGCTTCTGGATGATGGGAGGCTTGGCACCACGCTCTCCCTATTAATATAAAAGCGCCATCTAATGTGCTTCAGCGTTCCCACATTTCCAGAAAGCCTAACAGAACTTGAAAAAAATACTAAACGCAACAACATTGTAACCTCTATTTATCAAACTTGTCACAATTCTTGTCTAAATTGTAAGGAAATATGAGAGTTGATTATCCAGTTTAATGAATGTCAGTTTCTATGCTAAACGGGTTCAGATAATGCACTTAATCTACATAGTTGTTTTGCTTGCAACAAGCTTTATTTCATACACTGCAATTCTTGAAACTTGGAAAACGATAGTGTTATTTGACGTTTTAGAAACTATGCCATGATCTCAAAAGCAAACTGGTAATTTTACTTAATTACATATAATTTAATATGAAATAAACAGACAAATGCAGAAAGAAAAACAACAACAATTGAAATCAAGATAAACGTAAACACGTGTTGAATGTGTTAAGATGTTTGTTGGGCACCTGCTAATGTACTTTGTGTACAATAGCTATAAGTTATTCAATTCAACTCAACTCGGTACCCTACAGTCAGCAAATTAATGCCATATGGTAGGGTCCACTGAAATTGTAACATGTGTAATAATAACGTTACGGCGGTGGTTCCAATTAGAGAAATTAAAAAGTACCCTTTTATGAGCACTAAACATCAATAAGTTTTAAATTCGGACAATAAACAAGAAAGTTATCACCAACAAAAGTTGTGTCAAACCCCTTACAAAATTACAAAAAGCTTCCCTGCTAACGTCTAGTGCCATGCAGGAAAGCACACATTTGCACTTTTCCATTATTAAGTAGTACAAAAAGTACATTAAAAGGTCTCCCACCACCTTCTTAACACAACCAGCATATTTTTTACACATATTTTTTAAAAAAACTTGCACGTGCACTGCAAATCAAGTATTTTGCAATCTAACAATAATACGATTCGCAAATGAATCTTAATATGAAATTACTATATTAAGTAAAATTAGTTATTTGATTTTGAGATCACAGCAGTTTCAATTTCAAACATTAAATAACACCATCGTTTTTCGTATATGGCTTCCAATCTACCAATATTACAAAGTTGTTCGTTCTATATATAGGTGTGTTCAAGTAAGAGAGCACCTAGTAATATGTTTACCCTTTATTGGCGTTCATGGTATGAAGCCCTTTAACAAACATTGAGTGGACGATTATCGAACTTTCCAGTTTGAAGCCGTACAACTGATATTTTATCGAAAGCCAGCTAGTTTGACAACAGCTTATTTTGAGCATCTTGTTTACCACGCAGCTTGCACTAGTTGTAAACGCGTAAATTATTAAAAGCATTAAGCCCAGGTAAAACTTTTTAGTTTAATACGACATATATATTTGCATTTACTGCTTGCATGATTCCCACCAGAAAAATCACGAAAACTAAAATCCACGCTGTTATACAAATATGCACACCGCAAATTCGTGTTATCGGGTCAGCCTAGACCAAAGCCAAAATAATAAACGCACGAACAGGGACTGCATAATGAGCCTCATAAAAATAATGAACTGTTTCGGAATTGCGGGGCCACACTGCATCTTTCGATCCATTTGCTGGCTGGCGCACTAAACAATGAGATAATATTAAAATGGGCGACAACCATTAAAGCAGGCGTAAACGCCTGTTAAAACCCCCAATTTAATTGGCGTTCAACGCCTAATCTTTCAAGTTGAAATCCAGCTTTATGAAATACGTCAAACGTGCATTAAGGAACCATGCATTCGGGTTGGGTTTTTTTAAAACTATATTCGTCTTGAATATTTTGCAGAGGTTTCCTGAAGGTGTTTATCAATGTTCAGAAGTGCAAGTTTGGCATTCCGAGTACAAACTGGGGTCAGAGACCCTAGTGCCAAAGTCGTTGCATCTTGCAATGTATGGAGGAAGCATGTGTCTCGAGGTCAGTTTTAGGTGCATACGTATGGGATCCAGCTGAATCGGTATAGAAATAACAACCAAAACACTGTCCCAACACGTCTTTTTTTTCTTCTCTACCCTTAACCGCATTCTGACAAACCACAACTGGGCCCTGTGCAATTATGCCCCCTTCTTTATGAGTCGAGACCAATTCCAGACTAAAAACGTTGAGTAATTCACTCCACCTTGCTCTGCAAAATGGCAGGTTCTTTTTTTTTTGTTAACAAACAGGACATAGCTGGGTTCCCTTCAACCATAACTTAAATCCCTGGGCCTGGTGTCAAAAGCCCTTATGTTGAAGAGCTTACCCTCCTTTTAAAAACTGCTTCAATTTTTGCACCCTGCCAATCCAGGTCGGTCTCGAATTGGAGGGTAGCTAAAGCCAACGTTCGGGGACACTTTTTTTCTCATCCAAGGATCCACTTTTAAAAGTTGGGCGCTTAGGCAATTGTATTTTTCCGCTGATAAGCTAAGAATTTCGAAAAGATGCAATTTCCTTAAAAGGTTTTTATCTCTGCTGTCTACCACACAGTAGGTATAAGTGGAGATTTTCAAGATTATTTTAAGAGCGTCATGTGCAAGAAAGTCAATTCTTCTTCCATATACAAAAAAGAGGCATCAAGTGCACGCACACAGCTTAATTCATCCAGATTTGGCCAAAAAAAAAAAATATAATAAAGCTAGAACATTAAAGATGACAAATGACCAAGAATTTGACAATTTTTTTCCCCCCACTTACTGCATAAAGTTGGGTCAATTTCAACATGTAATACCAAGGCTCTAAAGCCGTACTAAATCCTAACTTACAAAAGCTTGCACAACCTGCTATCTTGAGAGCTTTTCCAACATAACCTCTTTTGGAGTACAACAGCACAACTTGGTTTTTTATCACCGTGCCTCTCAGGCATTGAGCTTTTCAAACATAGCAACCAACACGTGATGTTGGAGATACAACGCTGAAGTCATCAATAGGCATTTAAAAATGTATGATTTGAAAACATGCCCACACGTAGCAAGACAATGTCCATGTAGTTTCAAGAAGTCCATCTTCTACCTTCATACATTTTGAAAAGACTTTTCAGCATAGCAAGATCAAATGTCTAACATGCCATCTCCCATGTTTATTCATGCAAATCTCGTGCATGTCGATATAGTCCTCCAAAGCTCCAACAAAATAGCCGTTAGGTGTCTTTGTGCAAAGCCTCTCAGGTTCCTCTATGGCATAGGATTTTTCAAATGGTGGATCTACCTGACGCATATAGATTGCGGCATATTACTAGGAAATAGTTCCTAGCCTACCAAAAATCCAGTTCCTCGAACAATCATTCAATTGGTTCAAGGGCTGGCTGCTATCCAAGTTAGTTCCAGAATGACTCATACACGAGGCTTTCGGTCGATAGGGCCAGCCGACTTCCTGAAAGTGCAAACAGGTGCCTCTCGCAATGTAGACGAATCAAACCAATTTTTTGTTCACCTTTTTCAACACGACCTGTTCGTGTGAAATACATGAAGCAGAAACCGTTGGACTGAAGCTCTGTGGACCGTTTTATTCCATGGTCAGAAAAACCATTTCAACTCGTGAGAAGTTTTCCACCTTGCAAAGTGTGGAATAAATACAGGGCGCGCTCTTTTCACCTGATAAAATATGCAATTTGAGTCTGATTTACATTCTATAATTAGTTGAGGATGGAGTAAATTATCAACAAGGAGGTTGCTTCTCCACCTTACTTTCGACCCAGAAAAGCACTTCTTGGAACAACACAGCACAGAAAATATCTTGATGTACTTGCAAAGACACGAACTTGATTTTTTTCAATTACAGTGACAACTATAAAACATAAATACAATTTTTAATTCCGTGATATTTGTGTTTCGTGTTACTATTTTTTTGTGCAAATTATCAAAGTCTCAATTCAGATAAACTGTTTTCTGGAAACGCCCTGAGCAAGTACAGGTCGTGCTCCTTTAACACGATGCACACGTTTCTCACATTATGGAAATTAACTTAATAAAATAACACTGCCTTTTTGGAAACTTAGGGTTAGGAACTGAAACTCGTAGCTTGCACTGCCTCACACGTAACACTATAATAAAGTTAATAACAAAGGCAATAAAAATTGCAAATATCTACCATTTCAAAAATTTAAATTTCTGTGAATCAGGAAATATCTAGTAGTTGGGTGTTTGACCCCAAATTGTTCATTTGAACTAGCCTACGCAAAAATGGTATAAAAGTCAAGCGTTAATTTGCGTGCGAAAATGGGGAAAACTTATAACAGGAAATCGTGACATCTATAGAGGATCTCTTTTAGTGCTCATTTGGAAATACTAGGAGGAAATACATTGTCCTGTGTACTTGCTGAAATAATTAGATAAAAATGAGGATCAGTGTTTGCCACATAAAGAAGTGTGCATATGCAATTAATAGGAATACCCATGTCAAATTATATAAAAAGCATCATTCATAACCACGCCATAGGCAGGCAAACATGCAATTAAGCAAATGTCCATTGTTTTTTGTTAATTGAAAAACGTAATGAAACTCCTTCATTAACAACTTGGACTACTTTTCTTTCATCAATTTAACATTCACAAGGAAACCAATCTTCCTGGCAAGCTTGGCAATCTTCATGCAAGTCCTAAATACTTAATGATACCAGCACGAGATACCAGGATGCAAGTAGAGAATGCAAAACAGTACAGTAGTAATATGTAAATTACATATGATACAGTTTAATGTTAAACAGCACCATCAGTCGACAAATTAGTTCCACTGTCAGAAGTTACCTTATTCACTTAATTAAACTCGTTGTAGTAAATTCATTATACCACATCCTACAAGCGTGAGAAAATCTCTTTGATTCATTAACATCAACGTGGCAGTCATGACAATACAAACTACGTATACTATGCAGTATTCAGTATTTACTGAGATACAGTATGTAAACTTTGTTTTTCCTTGCCCATTTTTACAAACTTACAAGTTCCCGGACGATTAACTTTACAAATAAATGCACCATATTAAAAGTATTGGCTGGGAAAAAAAAAAAGTTTCGTTGATCCCACAGTAGACACACTGTAGACTGAACTAGAAAAACACGAGGATTTTGTCGTGTAGAAACCAACGTAAAATCAATTTGATTCTCTTGTTGTTCAATTTTTGTTACTCTCGAGCATAAATCTATAAAACGAGCCAGAGGGCACTTAAGGGAGAATGGTAAAAGTGAAAACAACTCTTAATTTCGAGGAGATGGACACATCTTTCATGGCTTGCCATAGCTGCATGGTTTTTCAAAAAAATTGAATTACATGTAAGCTACATCTACCAGCTCATGTCAACAACAACAATGTGTTTTTTTACCACGAACCTGATCCATGAAATGTAATGGGATATATAAAGTTGAGAGAAATGTAATGTGCAAAATTGGTGAAGATTCACGAATTCCATCGCTTCCACGAATTGCTTATCGACTTCCCAATGAAAAACATGTCGTCATGAGTGATTCAGGGAAAGAACTTACGCCACACTTTAAGAAATCTAAATATAGATAAAGGATAGATCATGTTTTCCATTGCAAAAGCAACCCAGATGGTCGTCATGCGAAACGAACTAACCACTTTAAGGCGAGAAGAGTCTGCATGGCGCGCGCCTTGCATCGTGCTTTGCTACACGCATTTGCCCAAATTTTGCCATGTCCAAAACGAGGATGTTTGAAAATCTAAAAAGCAAATTAGCCGAAATAAGCTGTTTTATAAATCCCTTCGTACGCAGGATTCATGCGGAGATAAACCAGTGATTTGAATTATAAATGAGCAAAATCTTGAAGGTAAAAGAAGTAAGAGTCATGAATAAAATCGAGCAAAATCATGCAAGTTAAAAGCATTTGCTCTCAGTCAAACGTCGCAGTGAAAAACATTTTTTTGCATAAGCCATAAGAGTCTGAAAGCGAAAAGCCATGAATAAAAGCTGAAGAAAATCTTGGCAGCCAAAACATACGTGTACTTGCTGTACTATTTACAATGAGGGAAAACTTGGCTCAAAAAACATTTGCACAATGGCTTCTTAAGGCAAAGTACAGTATACCAGTTTAGCAATGGATAAAACTATATTGCAGGCCACATTTTTTCAGTATAAATTTGCAATGCATGTGATATTCTTACAAAGTTGTTGCTTAAATACCTCTGGGAAGGTATCATGTGATAACATCCTGACAATCAGGAATATTTGCAATGAGACCCTCTAAAATGTTGGATGGTCTCCAGGTTAAGAATCCAACAACAAAAACCACATTTATGGAAGTATGATAATAGAGTTTTAGCATGCCATCGTCTTTATACATACCTTAAGTTTAATGGCAGGAAGAGAAGTACCACGCATGCGCACCCATTACGTCCGGTTAGTTCATTGGGTAGTTCAATGCGTGGCTCCTCCCTTCCCACTATTAAAGTTAAGGTATGTATAAAGACGTTGACATGCTAATCAACAACGTTTTGTTTTATAGACAGCACACTAAGCACATAAGTACAGATTACTAGAAATTCTTTTAATTTTACTGATCTATTGACAGAATGATGGAATGGCAGTTTTTGAATGTTACCATTGGCCTACACAAAAATCTAATACACTTTCTTAAGACTTTTGATGCTTATAAAACGCATCCCTTAATCACCTTTGACAGAGACGTCAATAGCTTAATCTCCAGAGATCATTGGTTAACTCCAGGCACAAAAGGATTGATTTTCAGTGAGTAAACAAGGGCCTAGCTAGCTCAAGGCTGCATAGTGAATTAGCACATGCGAGTTGCCAGGCAAATATAATTATCCTCTTTCATATTAAAGCAAGATTCAAATCAACTCGGCTTTACGAGTCCAGTTTTCATTGCAATAACAACAAAAAACTGCATGAATGTTTGCACGCAATTAGCACAAAAGCTTTAAGCCTCGTACAGGGCACTGAAATCTGCCCCACAAAAAAAGATGCACTCCCCTTAAAGTAAAATGGGAGCTGACAAGAGATTTTTCCATCCGGTTTGGGATTAATCAGATGAAATATGTCACTAAGCCTACATTATAACATCAAAAACCAAAACGCTGCAGCTGTTGGCGTTGCATAATGGTATGTACATGCGTTTTGATTGCCTTCAGACTGGGTAATAAACTCGCTACTAAAATGTACTCTTATGGTCACATCCATATAACCCGTTAGACCCAAAATGAACGAGTCATTATCGGTGGGTTACCATGACAATGGTTGCCGCTAATAACGTTGCAGCATGCTATAGCCAGACTTATTAAAGAGAACGTATAGGCAAACAAATGCCACAGTCGCAAGTGCTTTTTTTTTCATCCGTCATTACCATTATGAAGTCAAATTCGTCAACAATGAATATTTCCCCACGATAATTTAATGCAGCTATAATGAAATAAAACGCTCGTATTAAGTAACTATGAAAGTAAAATAGCTGAAGGATACAGGTATCGATCAATATTTTTTTATGTTGCATAACTAAGCAAGAGCTTTAAACACATCCCCAGAGAAACATTACTAATATTCTCAATAATGACAGGCCACAGAAGTGCCTGCGTCATCGACTTTCAAGGGCCATATAATTCGGAGACGTCTGGTATCACATATACGAGTGTCCTTTGTGAAAATGAAGCTTGGAATTAATGAAGAATCAAGGGATTAACCAGAATGTGGACTAACGTTACCTTGCTGCAGTTGATGTAACAATTCAATGGTCTCTTGCACGGTTTTAGAATGGCATTTTGGAATTGCACCACGATGGGTATCAAGGGCATTTTTCTGAATACCCGATTAGGCTGCATGCATACGTCCATAGTTTTATGCACCATACATTTTATGTTATTACCCACCAGGATGGATCTTAACGTTCACGTTTATGTTCCTCTAATGGATGTTCAATGTTCAAGTTTATGCTCATCTAATGGATGTTATGCAGCATGTTCATATTTATGGATAGAATCTCTTATAGGATCTATAACAAAACATTCTTTTTGTTTGGATATAATAATTAAGGATCATACAAGTTCTTACGTTATATGGATTACCATTATGCGAGTGTATAGATGTTCACAAACATTGATTATTAGCATTCTACCATCCATGATAATGGATGGTAGAAATGGATACTCAATAAGTATTTCCAAGTAGAATTTTTCAAAGGCTCTAACGTAGACAATTACTTTCACTCATCTATCAATTACTTAAATAGGCAAAAGGAAATGAAAACTGGAATAATAGCAAGGCATAAAAGAGGTTTCTTGTACCATTATGTCTTGATATTTGTTCAACGCCTCCAATTCGCCGTTCACACAGCCTGCTGAATTCTCAAATAAATTAAAGGAACGCAATATACGATTTGAAATATTACGTTTTCTTGATTTATAATGCTATCAGGTTTCATATACTCCCCAGATGTGAAGTTACATATTTGCCATTGCTACTAATAAATTCTCAATTCATAATACTTGCAGCTGTCAAGTCCAAACGGGTTTAACAATCCGGCCAGTTCCGATTTTTCACTTCAACCGCCCATAAATTATTTATGAATTCCGGAACATGGACTCCTGTAGGCATCATAAATTGCACAACAAATTGCTAATGTTCCTTACATTTCATTTTATCTCCAACCAATGAATTGAATTTTTAGTTATGGAAATAAGCTAGGAAGATAACGCTTTTCAAACATTAATTATTTCGTTTTACATTGGAACCAATAAATGCCACAAAACATTGCATCTTCAAAATACTTCCTCGTCATATCCCAAAAAAAAAAGACAATTGCTTTTGATAAAATCCTCAGAATGCTATAAATATAGTATGTATCAACAGACGCAGCGGGAATTACATCCATCAACTTGCATTTCTTTTCAAACATTATTAAAATTGAAACCCCAAAAAACCTCATTCCATCTTTTGTAATCTTTCAGAAAGCCTCCCCACCCTCCACTGGATAATTTCGAGCAAAAATAGGTTGCTAAAAACAGAACTTCAATTATTACAAAGCTTACTGCTGCTTGCAGAAAACTTAACTGCATAAACCACTTGCCATCGTTCAACATCTTTAACATTTATGCATTATTTCAATTAAAGAATCGATATCAAAACCAAGCAAATTCGACGAAAAAGGAGGGCAATACTATTATAGTCTCTCACTACTGCCTCCCCTCATTCCCAATACTGACACAACAGATCATGGCAGGCAATTCCTTTGATGATAACAATTTACTGCCTAGGCATTTCACAGCGGCAATGCAATGCAGGGCAAGATTAAAGCAGAACAGACTATCGTGTTGATAGTATGGTCCCAATGCTAGTCCAAAATGATTGAGGGGGTCAATCAAATATGGCATTTTTCAAACGGTATTTCAATTTCCATGAATGAATCTACGTTGTTGCACAAACTTGCATATTTGGCGCCAGAATCTCCATGAATGATAAACAACGAACCATGACGCCAAGCTGAACTATGAATTTGGCACCGGGAGACTTTAATATACATTAGTAGTGAAATACTATTTTAAGAACACTTCCATCGAGAGTAAATGAGCCTCGACATGAATGATGATAACAGCATCGTGGCAAATTTTACCATTCTAGCATCCCTGTTATCTTAATTGAGCTACATGTACATTTATAAATCTTCCTTTTATCGACTGCAGTATTATATTGTTTTTAATTTGGCAAGAAGATCTATTAAAGCCCCCCTACCAGTCATCATCAATGCCCAACATTTATCCTCTCAAAGCTGCTGATGTCACACGTGGACGTTTTCCTACTGGAAAAATCAGGTCATCATTCAAGCATGACCAAGGGTTATTTTTAGCACAATTATTGGAATGATGTAATAGGATCTACGCTCGTCAATTGGTCCTTTATAGGCCTATCACCTTAATCAACAAGTACCCTAAAACAATCATTTGGTTCCTCACGGACAAACCCATAAATTAGCATGTGAGGAAATAGGTAATTACACCGAGGGGGGAATTCGGGGGCATAAATTACAAACTCGTTATGGTGGGGTGCCTTGTGATATTGGACCAAAGGCCAACACATTGGTAATGCGAGCATAGCAGGCAGGGAGATGATTGAAAATTAGGCCATTCCCTTGACATTGAAAATCTCTCGATTTACAGAAATGAAATTGCACAAATGAAACGTCCACCAGGAAACGACGATAATTGGCCTTCAAGGATCACTTGCTGAAATCAACGAAAGGGAAATTTGCTAACCAACTCTTTCGGTGAGGCCTTGCAGTGACCTGCTAACATTTCAAAACAAATTAATAGCGAGCAGTCTTCTAAAACGGGCTCTGGAGGATTAATGGACAATAATGGGATGATGATACAATATCACAGTCCATTACTGCTGATGGGGACAAATTTGAGCAAAACAAAAGTTTTCCATCCAATTATTCTCATGGCATACGATGGTAATTGGATTTTCGGCAACTCCATTTCTATTTTCAACTTACAGTATTTCCAGATCATAAATTTTCTTGCAATTCGTGTTCAGACTTTAAAAGCTTACACTTACTTTAGCACTTCCTTAAAATTATTGGTCAGTCAAATGAAACATGCTATAAGATCATGTTCAGTAAATTTGCTGGAACAAATCCAAGCACATTTCAAGGACTACTTCCCACGACCAACCACAATATTTTTTTACAAAGAATCTGGCGGATTTTCAAGAGAATTTCAAATGGTGTTTAACACGAATAACAAACATAATTCTCAATAAGTTTTCTCAACAAAAACTATGTTTTGACATTTTGACAATAAGCTTGTGATGTTGTTGAAATTAAAACCACGTTTATTTTGTTTTTGAACAAATGGTATTTAGAATAAAATCAGCTGCACTTGGATTTTCACTAAGACCAGACCACTTTAGCGCTTGCATAAAAGGCACGTTTTAAGTTATAATGGTAAAGTTGCCTAAATTCAATAGTTAGAAACCAATTGAAATAATTGAAAATCATAAAAATATGAGTCATTTGCTCAACCCTTATGTGGAAAAACGTGATGACTGCTGCGAGATATTTTATCAAACAGCCTGCCATTCAAAGACTTGTCATCAATAACGATGGTAATACAAACCAATGTTGGCCCACAATAATTTCTGGTGAATTTCATGTTAGTGATTTCTGCCAATGAGTAAAGCAGATATGGGAAAGGCGTGATCATCGACTATCAGGTATCCAATAACCAGGCTTGTCAATAACATGAGGGTCAAAACGATACTGTAGGTCCTATATCCAAACAGTATGATGGATTTTCAACTACAGATTTACAGTGGCTGTGCTATCTCTACATATCCCATAACCAAAAAAACAAATTTCCCTACAACCAGCATGTTGATGCATTACATTTCCAAATCGATGGCTGTGCCAAACTTTCTCCACACCCAATAATCTCTTTAATCGGCAACCAATCAAAAACACCTTCAGATTTAGTCATTACTTGGGCAAATAATAGCTCTAGAAGCATGACTACGATTGTATTATTGTAAGAAGTTAACAGTGCTATATAACCGTGCCAACGTCTACCAACGTGTTTTCTCGTTGGCCAACTTCAGGTCCAAGGTGTAAGATCGATTTTATGTTGAAGTAACGGTAGAAGCGCTTGGGGTAAATTTCTGATTGCAAATGGACAACCGTCGTTATAAGCAGCTGCAACACCAGTAGGCGTAGACGTTTATGTTTTAACGTTTTACGTCCCTTTCCTTTTGCTCTTGCATGTTTCCTTCCTTGCCCTGTGCACAACTGCAGCAACGAAGGTTTATCTCAAGAGTTTGCCATCTTGTTTGTCATTTAGACATCGATCCATCCAACGTCAGCAATGTGCCATTCCTCGAACGCCAGGAACTAATGAAAGCTACACAAGGCAGTTTTTGATGGGGTCTTAACTGGGGGAAAATGTTGCTTTTTTTTCAATCTAACTCGTGGATAGGAAGGCATAAGACCATGCGAACGGTAAAAGTGAAAGGGCCAAGGTGAGCGTTCGTATGCATCAACAACGATACAACACAAATGAGAACAATTCAATGGCGGATGAGAGAGTAAAAAAGTGGGTTCCCATGGAACCACGCATGACGAAACAACAACCGCCATGTTCCCTTCAAAAAAACCAATTTTACCCACACTGCGAAAAATGACGAGACCTCCATTTTGTTCGCAGGCAGGATGTCTATACCTGCATGTTGGTATCCAAGTGGCACGTATTTCAAAAAACGAGGCAGTTCTCAGGAAATCCGCAGTCACATTTCGCCAATCCAAAGCAATTAAAACATGTCAATGTTAATGGTGCATGGACCCATAAAATTTCCTGCAGAAATCAGTGGAGGGAAATGCTCAAGAGTCATCTACACTTAGCGTTTTTTTGGTTTATTTTTTTGCTGTACCGGTAATTTTGGGCGATTCACAACGCCATCTGTGCCTTGGCTAGCAAACAACCCTTGAAAATTATAACAATGCGGCTTCATAAAAACCTAAAAATGTGCTATCAACAGCTGGTGCAACATTAATGATTAGCTTAATTATGGTTTTCGACCGACTCCCTATATTTAACCATTTCAAATCGAATAATCAATAAAATGTAAGTTATAATTAAAACAAATTTACCGCATTTCATCTCTAAAAACTGGGTGCGTCTTAGAATCGTGGGTGTCTTAGGCCATGTACTGTCCAGGCAATAATGCCAGATACATGTTAGACGCATTTACTCGATATATATGTGACCATACAGCATTCTGGATACATGTGTTCAACAATGTTGCGAGCAAGATTCTTGTCAACTGAATTCTTTTGACCATCCTCATGTGTATTATTGTCTACATTTAGTTTGTTTCCCAATTGTTGTTGAAGTTATTTTTTCTGTTGATGGTGCTGAAATTAATGTGCGTCTTACAATCGATGGCGTCTTAGAATTGACAAGATACGGTAATTCATTTAACATTGCAGTAATATTTCCTCAGAAAGCATTAGGTGCATGCATCATCTTTATCATGTTGCACTTGGACTATGATATTGATCCCCATAAACAATCGGCTATTGTCAGAATTTCCCATACTCGTAAACTGACTGCATTCACATGAATCTTAAAATGTGCCCTGCATTGTAGAGTACATACAAGGAAAACAAGTTCTCGGTTCTTTCACAGTATCAAATTTGATGATTTGCTATTTTTTAAGCATGAGACGTTCGTGATATGTGCCACGATAAAAACTATTCTGCAAAAATGTCACGTATGGTTCATGGCATTTCCTATGAGTTTTTTTTCCAAACGACGCGACGTCCTGAAATTTCAAGTCCTGGGATCAAATCAACTGTCACATGTTTCTTATAACAGATGTGACATTTATTTCACTTTTCTTTTTTTTACAAGGATGAGTAAATGTTCAAACATCACCATGGACATACGAATACCAGATTCTATTGGCATAAAAACCACGCCGTGTCACTACTTCAGCCTTCGCATCATACATTATTCCTTAGGCTTAAACGACAGTTTTAATTATTAAATCCTCAACTTGGCTAATGCACATAGACTGAAGCAACAACACTGCAAGGTTTATTTTATTAATATGAATTTGCACATCAGTTCTAATAAATGGAAAACCAATAATCAACATCATTACTCAACCGGATACGGACGAAATCCGTTAAATGTTTACATATATTAGCGAACTTCTGCTCATTTGTAATGTCATATTATCTCAAAATGAATAAACATGGCTGAAACATGGAACATTTATTAATATTGAATTCGAATATTACTGCAGCTTTTGAGCATAAAAATGCAACAAAATTCCTGACTGCAATAACACAGAAAAAGTTTCAAACACAAACCAGACTAAATTAACATTCGTGTACTGGAATATGTTCATTTTCATTCCATTTGCTGAAACTACCAGCCAAATTCAAAACTTTGTCAAACGATAGTACAAACATGATCCAAATAACCCACAATGAAAGGTAATTTCATGAAAGGGTACTAGCATTGAGTAAATGTGCTTTCCTTCTACCATTTCGCTGAGTCGATGGCCATTTATAGACCAATGCAGATAGAACTACAATCATTCCGTTTATTATGCTTTTAAAGTCCACCATTGAAAAACCCTTTAGTGGACAATCCACGATAACAGTTGAGGAGATTTTGAATTTGCAGGGCACAACGTATTCGGTTTTTGCACACAGTATACAGGAGCGCAAGAGGCACACAAGAGGGATCCAAGAAACAACGACCTTTTGAACAACAAGTGTGTACACAAGAACGCCCCTAAGCCGTTTGTGTTTTTATGAAGGTAGTTTTTGCACCCCTTCCATGCCAAATTTCAAGGCCAGCAGGTAAAAAAATCATTGTTCTTCAACGCCTTTACGCAAAAAAAAAAGGCAAGCTTAATTGCAGAAAAGAAGCAGTTCAAAAGCAACTTGTCTGCGTAGGGGAGGGGTAACGTCCCTTTGCTGCGTAAAAGGCCATTCACAGCATCAAAATAATAACAGGTAGAGTAAAAAAATAACTATACAGAGTACAAAAAAACTAAAAGGTGGATACGAAAGCAGCTTCAATAAACGCAATTTCTGGGAGCCAAAAAGTGGAATTGAGCCAACAAAAAAAAAAAAAAAAAATTAACATGAGCAGGGAACAACAGGAAGCCAAACAAGGTCCTGACTGCAGTCATTTTTAATTAAAATATATAATAAAGTCTAATGGTTAGTTTATGGCCCGGATTGATAATGCTTTTAAAGCATATCATCATGTTTATAATACGACTATGCCGCCATGTTTGATGCAATTTACTGATATTAATGCAAACCTACTTTTTTTTTTCTTGCAGCCGTATAAATAAATACAAACTTATTTTTGGCCAGAAATACAGTGGAACATCGATCATCCGTACACCTGGATGTAAATCCAATTTAGTAAACAAATACGAAATAAAAAAACAATGAGAATTAGTTAATACAAGTCTAATTACATTGTTTAATTTACCATGCATAACTTTAAATTACTTCTGGGATGATGATATCGTGTTCAGACTTGCATAAGATGTCTGGTAGCATCATAACTAGTCCATTTTTAATTTAATTAAAATTAACTACGCTGTTTTTGATGTACAATACAATTTTAGAAATACCTTTATTTCGTCTGATTCAGCATACGCATGAAATAACGTGTATGAAGACAAATGAATGTATATTTTTTATGATTGCAATGTAGTTTTAATTTTTCTTTGTCTGAGACTAGACATAACTACATTGAATCAGATAAACAATTGAATTAAATGCAATTTTTTGAAACTCACAAGCGCCGATGCCAATTACGATAACCCAATTTCTCATCAGAATTGATAAATTGGGTGGTTGTGTACAACTGAAAACTTTAGAGGACTTTTATAGTCTTAACCTCACTAACCAATGCAGAAAGGTAGTTAATTTGTTTATTAATTATGCCCATTGAACCACGTTATATAGGTTGTTGATTCAAATTGCATTGTGTCTGTTGCACATGGTGCGAATGTCAATGTCAATGATCACCACCAGCTGGATTATTCGACATTTTATTGCAATTGATATAGTCGAAAAGCACTAGAGCATCTGTGGAAACCCTGGTTAAATCTACACATGCAGTTCCATATATTGTTTGGACTTTGGAACAATATTGGCTCATTTCCAAATGCGTGACAAGTTACAAACCTTGCAAGCTGGAATGACAAGTTAAACGGCCAAATTTCATAAAATTAATTGTATCCAATAACCAAACACCTACATTCATAAATGTTGCCACGTTCTATATTTTACTTGTTGGAAGAACAAAAAAACTGAAAGCAAGGGATGTTCCAATAATCAATGCACAGCTAGACGACAAATAAAAAAAAACCAGCACGTATTTTTGGCATTTCATGTATTATTAACGATGTGTTTGCATTGAAAGGTACTAAAGCTTACTTCTGATGTAACATTAAATCCGTTTTTACGGCGTGTGACGTATAAAATTACTGTCAAAAGTTATTCTAAAGTCTTTTTGTACATTTCCCGCATCTATATTTCAATAACTCCACTTGTGCAGCTATAGCTTACACGTGGTGTACATATACAGCCTTTAAAATATGAATGAAAATGCTTACACGACATAAATCTGCAGAAAGTGTTATCTGTACTTTTCTCGACTGTAACTGGAATCAAGGGCCTCCAAACAAACATCGTTTCCGTAAATCTAAAGAAAACATTCGTTTTGCTCGTTTTCCACGAGCTTGATAAAAAAGGAGATGCAAGCAACAGCAACAGAAGTAGCATCCATTACTACAAATTTGCGGGATAAGCGTATATTGATTTGGCCTATCAAGTCGCAGAATCATAACATTATCCTTTTTTTGTGGAAAAATAGGTCAAAACGCAGCATGCCCATTCTAGAAAATAGCCATCCGCACACTGAGGTCCCAGATTATTATTTTACCAATTGAAAAAAAAAAGAACGAATGACTTCCAAAAGCTAAGAAGTTTCGGTTCTATAATTCCATCGATTTTATTCCTCGCAGTGCAGTGCTTTATCGAGTAATAACGTTGAATTATGTCGCAGAAAAACACAAATGATTTTGCCGATCATGCATAAAGGGAACTTCAATCGAGAATCAAGATGGCGGCGACTGTCGATCGATACGATTTTTCTACGTCGCTTCGTGTTTTTCATTTGCCATTCTTATAAAGGACAACTATGATGGTTTGCGAGACGGTGCTAAAGAGAAAACAGAAAAGGGTGCCATTGGAGGGCAGCTACATTTTATGGCTCTACGATAGAACTGCAATGCCAAGATTCAGCGTCTTAAATGATAGCTAAGGGTGAAATCTAGCGCCATGCCCAAAATGCTTACATTTCATACTGCATTTTCTGCCACAGAAAAAAAAAAATCAAAAACAACATCAGAATTAATCTGGCACAAAACCGTTTTTACACAACAAAAATCACATCAGGACAACAACAGAACCTTTAGATGTTTTTTTTTCTTCTGCGTCTCTAGCAATTGTGTACCAAAAAAATGATGAAACGACTCCCATAGGAATCACATATCTATATTAAAGAAGTAAAGTGGGGACGTCAAGCAATAGCAGTTATCGAAATTCAGCAAGGACTCCCACAGGAAGCTCTGATGTATCATTCAATGATGATGCCCCAAGTATTATTTTATAGAAAAATGTAATTCCCCTATACAGGCTACAGTATAGACAGACGCAATATCTGGTTTGAATTGAAGTCAATTTTACATCAATTGAGCAAAACATTTTCAAATAATCAACGTACAAAAAGAATATGCGTTCAATAATTGCCATGAACATTTCTAGTTCGAGTGTTATTTAAGTTTTAAGAGCTTATTTTAAAAATAAATACTAAAGAAAGTACGATGAAATTTGATAAAATAAGCATAGTATATTTCTTCGATTTAGTACGAGACCTAGTATCATTTAAAAGCAAACATTTATGCTTATTACACACTTGAAACAAAACTGAAATAGAGTTTGCAAACCAATTTGTCGAAACGTGGTTTCGGGAACATATTTTTAGAAATAAGTTTGTCTAAATGTAGTTTTCTACATCAAAAAAGCATTTCGAAACGGAGGAAATGTTTGCTGTTCATGAATGGC
This sequence comes from Ophyiulus pilosus, assembly GCA_033995625.1. NCBI lineage: Eukaryota > Metazoa > Arthropoda > Diplopoda > Julida > Julidae > Ophyiulus > Ophyiulus pilosus. Next base: position 4,058 of record JAUJYV010000508.1, on the reverse strand, counting down.
CAAAACTGACGCCAAAGCACGTGGGGTAAATTGGGCCAATGCTCTGAGTCATGGAATACATGCCCTGGTAGGAGCGCCTTGACCCGCAAACAAGTTTCCTTTGATCTTCACCGCCTCTTGGGCGAAATGTTTCATGGAAACGTTTTTATGCCAAGAAATTTGCTGAAACTTGCTTGCAGAAAACTGGTGAGCATCCAGATAGAGCAAAGATATTTGCAAAACCCTATTTCTGTATTGCGTTTCAAGTGTTTACTATGCATAATTAGACGTAGGTTTCCATGATGTTCCCATGGCATGAATTTCTTACAAACTATTTTTCATATTATTAGACTATTATTACGCAAATCACTACAATTATAAGCACCAATAGCAAAATAATGAACATTGAACGGAGTCTACAACATCTACAGTCTACAGTTTCTAACAACATGTTTCCTATCATTCTTACATTTTATCAAAAAGGCGAACATCAAAATATTTCCAAAAATAAAATGCCCTTGGAAGTATAGACCATTTCTTTCAATACAGAGGATATTATTCCACCAGTCTAAACATCAATTCTGGTCATCTTGATACCGTTTGTAACGCTACAAAGTCTGCCCCAACATTTTATTTCGCTTTCATTATCAATTTCATGGTCCGCTTATTTTTTCAATTATTTTTTTTCAGATATGATAGCCTTCTTGGCAACGGTCTAAAATTCAACGTTTTTATTTTTACTAGCATTGCACGTTTGCTTTGGGATTTAAGAGGATACGGTAAATTCTGGATATTATTGCTATTCTCAAAACAACTTTAATAAATACCAAGTACAAAGTATATACTATATATAATGAAATATTTAGTATTTTCTTCAATAAATTCCGTGAGGCTTAAACTGAGCAGGCATATAATGTGTTCCAGTTCCTGACACTCATGATTTATTAACATACTATCAAAGGAAATGACCCGTAGATAAATACTGTATGCACACGACTAGCTTCATTAAAAATAAAGCATGTTTGTTGAGTAATTATTGTAGGCCTGCATTTTCTCATGATTGTCAGAAAACGATAGCCGTCCTGCCGCTTTAGCATTGTACTTTTCAAATTCCTAATTGTTTCAACATATTCTGTAAATTACATTTCGCCTGCAGTGAAGACCGCAGAAGACAAAAAATTAATGACGCATAAAGATCGATATTACAGTATATCAATCCGTTAATCCTTCAAATGTTATAACGCCATTTTAATCCCTTTTATAATAGGATACTTTGAAATTCACATTATTTTTTATTAGGACGTGTTCTCAGTCTAAATATAGCATATTAATAACAGGAAAAGGAAAAAACCCTGCAGATTGCTTATGAGTTCATATTCTGAACGCAGTTCCTGGTTTTATTAAAAATAAAACAATCATAAATGTATCAAACATTATTTTTAAAGATTTGTGATATAGTCTTAACTATACAGCTATAGTTACAGGAAATAGAAATGCAAAGTTTAGCAAAAGTGGAAAAATTATGAATATGAACTTTTCAGGAAATGAAATCACTTTTAACAGTGTTTTTTGGTCTATCCTGTATTATCAGCCCTTGAACCTTAAAACGAGTTCAAAATCATCATTTTGAAATGAAAAATATCTATGAAAAAAAAAACCAAAAAACACTATCATCAATCCACAATTAATGTGATTTTAGGCTGGTCTTCTGGACTTAAATAAAAACAAAAAAACACGAAAATGAGGAAAAACCAACGAAGTGTAACTGATGTCTGACTTGCATGCAACGTTACCATCAAATATAATGAAGAACAAAAACTAAACTTCAAAAGAGTAAAAGCACACAAATTTTGTATGGCCAGCTTTTAAGATCATACGACTGCCAGATGGCACCACCAGACACAATTAGTCAAATGTAAGTAGCCTTCAACTTAATCTTAATTTTGCAAGGGCCTCTTTTTTGGCAATAAAAACAGCAATGTCCCTCCGTACTAGCGCGTGTAACTAAAAATAAACCGCGTCCAACACCCCAAACTTACTACGCTTCGCCATATGTCGTACTACACAGGAAAGCGGTCATTATCACTTGGCAAAATTGCCCCAATGTCTAACTTAACGTCATGCAGATTCCAGAATAGGAATGTTAAAACGATTTTTTTAAAAAATAAACTTTAAACAGTCCCTGACAGTTATTTTTAAAATAACTTATTCTTTCCCGCCAATGCTAACAAACTCTTAAGCAAGACTTGGGGCGCATCTTTCCGTACATTATTGGCGGGAAATATTGGGGTGATTTTCCCACAGAGGGTTCTAAAATGAGCATATGAGAACTAATGTAGTCTTTTTTTTAAAATATGCAACAGATTCACATTACACGCATTCAACTAAGTGACATTATGCCAAACGAAATCTGTCAGTTCCATAACAAATTTCGATTAGCTAATTGCATAGGAAATTCGAACTGACAATATTCTTATCTCCGAAACTTAATTAAAAAGAACTGATTTTCTTCTACTTTCATCCTTTGAGTTGAAAATTACAATATGTCATCACGCACAATGGCAGAGCTATAGATAACCTCACAAAGCTTTCCTTTTCAAAAAACGAACAAGGCTTAAAAAACGATTGTACAAAAATATAAAGCTGTAAAACAATATTTTTCAATTATCTCTATTGAGTCGTTAGTTAGACGGTTCCACTTCAATGCAACTTATTCATATCAGCCAACATTTTTTTATTTAGTCTTGTACAACACAAATGAAAACCATTCATTTATTTCCTTAAATTGCTATGGAATATTGCGACAATGCGCAAGCTAGTCGACGTCACCTTTTGCATATTGGTTCGGCATGTTTCATCCAGATGCTACGATGCATTTCATGTTTGCAAAGGCAATTTTAAGTTCCACATCGAAAAACGTTCATGCAGACAGACATATCGTGATGATAGAGTTGAGCGAGCAATTTTACCGTGTCTAGCTACAGTGTATCATTACTTGGGTCAATTTCCTAACCACTGCAAACAAAAACGTAGAAGGTCAACCATGTGGATTAAGTCAGCTATAAAATTAGCTGAAATAACGCGTGATACACGCAGAAATATGCCTAATGTAGGCTATTTCGATGAGCAAAAAGAAACCACGCCAAATTAAACCTTTCATGGGTGCTAGGTGAAACCCCAAGTCACCTTCATGAACCGAAACCCCAATACTTTTGGGGTCAGCACACAAGAAAAACGGTTCCCCTTCTTTCTACTCCCTTGGACATACTCCACTTCAGTTGTTTCAAATGCCAAAGCATCACAATTCTCAAAAAGAAATCTTCGAGGATCTAACACCCTCTCTTCACACCTCACTTGGGCTTAAATGCGACTGGAATTGCGGGAAGAAACGCAATTTCATCGAGCTTATCCATTTGCAAATTAATGTGCCAAAAGTTGGCATCGACGTTACACTCTAATCTATACCGTGATTTTATCCAACGATTTAAGTGTATCCTGATTACAAAAGTACGCAGGAAGAATAGTAACGCAAGAACGAATTTCTAGAGAAAAAAAACAACATAACAGGTGACCTCAAAACAGAACAAGGATTGAGAGAAAAACTTCCCTATTTAAAGGAAACGTTAACATAAACTCTGTTTATTATCAATGTGCTTCTTAGAATCTTATAAAATGAAAAAACGACATTCAAATAGTACATGGGTTTGATCCAGGGCGGTTTCTAGCCATTGAACTTTGTTAGTAAGTTACACAGTTATCAGTCTTATCACAGTTTAACTTTCTTAGAAAGCCAACACCCTTATAAACAAACTGAGTTTGATCGGTTCAAGATACTGTAAAAGGCGTCTTAACACCATTCCCAGTAATGCACAAATTCTATCAAAATCAAGTTTCAGCTAGGATAGAATCCATTCCTTGACTACATCTAATTTAGCATATTTAAGAGCTACTTATACAGGGTTGCTACCGAAATTAGCAATCTAATTTCCCTGACTTTCCCTAATTTTTCCTGACCAAAATTTTCCCTTTTCCCTGACCAAAGTTAGCCATTTTACCAGATCAAAATTATCATTTTTCAT
>JAUJYV010000507.1:0-38593 GCA_033995625.1 Ophyiulus pilosus | reverse complement strand
TGGGTAGTTAAGTCCGTGGCTCCTCACTTCCCGCCGTTAAGGTTAACGTTAAGGCGTTGGCTGGCTCAAACTCTCTAATGATTGCGTTATGCCGCACTGGTGGCGTATGTGAGATTTAGCATAGCATTTTCAACATGGCGGCGACCATTTACTCTAATTTGCACGTGGAGTGATGGCTGGGTCAAAAGGACTTGGACAGGTTGCCAATATAATGCTGGAATGTGAATACAGTGAAATAGAGTGAAAAATGTATCAACAAAGTTACTAAATACAAAATTCTGAAGATGCAGTTGAGAAAAATATGAAATATTTGAAGAGAAACACTTATCACTGCTACGTTGAAACCTGAAATATTGAATATTCCGAATTCTGTGACAATCTATCAGTTCTTGTTTTTATCATCTTGATGAACTGGTGCCCTAAATCGAAGAAAGCGTGTTGTGATGAAAGAATATAATGCTTATCAGCAATGCAAAGTGTTTTAAGGGCATCATTCCAACGCACAAGATGATAGTTGATTCGTGTTCGTAAATTATCCCGCTGAAAATCCTGTGCTATGAAAAGTAAACTGTCATTGAGTTACCGTCACTCTGAGCGTTTTCTACAAATAAACCTATCGACTGTAATATTCTGGTGCACAAGATATTGAATTGCTGTTTTGACAGACGAATTTTATAACACATTTCTTAAAGCTTTCGTTTTTGTTTACTGTAAATGTTGGATGTTGTGCTACTGACTCCTGTCACACCAAACAACCAGATATGAAGCTGGAATCTCAATTTGGCCTCTTTCTTGGATAAGGTCTCATAAACTATCATGTTTTATAAGTTAGTAATGTTGAAATTATACAGAGCGTGATAGACAGTTTTCGCATGCCAACGTCTTTATACTTACCTTAACTCATTGAATTATCAAATGAACGTGCGTGGTTCTTCCCTTCCCGCCACTAAAGTTAAGGTATAAGTATAAAGACGTTGGCATGCGAAAATTGTCTATTACTCCATTCGTTATGCCTTTTCATAATTTTCGACATTTCGATTTTTCATTAGTTTGATTGATAAGGGCATATCATAAATTGTCTTTTTGGTTGACTCGCACAAGTTAGGGTACAACAACCATCGCGAACAAGTTGTAGTATTTAGTTTTGGAGTACATGGGAATGATGACTTTTAAAAAACTACCTCAATTTTGTCCCCCTATCGAGCTTGGGAGAAACGATTTGTATTTGTAAAATTGTTGAGTCGCTCTCCATTATGGTGTTGATAGCCTGCCTGCCCATTGCAATATGTGGGGTGTTTTTATAAGAATTAGTCCATGAGAAAGTTAGCGAATTTTCATTTTTCTATAGGATGGCCGATTTCTTGTTAGGCAATAAAACAGCTGCACCATGGCGTTGTGAGCATTGATGTTTTCAACACCATAGGGCGCATCCCAGGCCCTGCCATTGAAGAAATGCGCGCAGGCGTAAAGAATGGCCGTCGGCTGTATCCGTAATTCTGGTAATTTCGTCATTTTAAGAATTATGGAATGGGGAGTAGGGGTTAACTGCGGGCCATAATAAGCAGGGAGTGGGACTCCATTGAGGGGGCCGCCATTCGTTACACGAGGGAGACAATAGGCGCCAAATTGTGTTCCGTAATATTGAAGCGAGGGCCTTTGAAGAGATGTAAGGGAAACCACTTGGCCATTCTTGCCCCCACTCAAGCGCGAAATTTGGCTAAGATGTCCACTTTTGCCCAAATTTACCTGCTTTCTATTCATCCTCCCTTTTTTTAAACCGACGGCCTATGACAGTCAGGACTGCCAGCGCCCCTCTTGCTGCCTGCCACCCTTGACAGCTAGGGGTTTTTTTTATGACTGAGAAACGTCGCAATATACATTACGTATTGTTGACGTTTGGGAGAAGCGACCCCTACAGGTAAATGTGACGCTGCGTACAGATTAACAGGTTGAATGATGATATGACGGTGAGTGGCAATTTTTTGACTCTTTTGATTGCCGCGGCACCTGTTCCTTTTTAGTAAGATTTTGTTTATTCCGGGGGACAGTCGTACCTACGAAAGTTTAAGTACTATGCTGTCATGGATGAACTTATAAAACTGACCAAACACGAAAACCAGCAAACTTATGGGTTTCATACTAGAAAAGTTTAGTTCCAACTACAATTATACAATATATGGTTTTCTGCACTGTAATTGCCTTGTCTTGTAGCATTTGTCACGTTTTCATGTAAGAGTACCGCGTGCATTTTTAAAACCTTTGGAAAGTCTGGAATTAGAGAGTTTGAGCCAACCAACGTTAACGAAACACGACAACGAGAAACAGCGCTGGCAGCCCGGAATTGCATTGGAATGCCATGCTTCGCATAGGGTAATCCTTGACATTCCGGGCCGCCAGCGCTGTTTCTCCTTATCGTTAACGTTTCGTTAACGTTGGCTGGCTCAAACTCTCTATTATCCCTACATTTATGTTAAACACCTATTTTATGCTGGAATTTCCCTTGGAAGTCAGGAAGTTTCCGTTAATCCGTGGTATTGGCAGCTAGATGGGTGCTTGGAAATGTATAGGATTGACCTTGGTATGTTCCAACAAATTTTCTGGATATTACTTGGAATCTTTTAAAATGTTTTGGTAAATACCCTCAGAAACTTGATATCGAAGTTGCTGCAGCACACTGAACAAGCCTCTAAAATTGCCATACTTTTTTACTTTGGAGAGGCTTTTATCAGTTTTGAATAAAATAATGTTTTATGAGAACAGTGTATTATGTTTAATATTTCCACACCGGTTGAAATAACTGTGATATCGGTTAAGTCATTGGTGTGTAACGAGAGTACATTTGATCACAAAACTGGAAGCTGATCATTCGTTAAGAAACACTAATGGCAGGTTTATAGATCCATGCTAAATTTATTATACAAATAAAAACAGGTTTAATGAAGGGAATTCAGTGGCAAGTGCTCATTAAAAACGTGTTTTTTTGTAGAGTTGTTTTCTACTTAATCTTAACTTGATGACCACGATTTTGTTTTGAAAGGTTGGGGGAGGAAGAAATATTGTTTAATATATATACCTCATTCTTTTAAGAATTGAATGTCTTAAGCAGAAGATTCTAATGCACAATTTCAAATTTTGGAGATCATTAAAATATGTTACAACATCTATTATTTGTGCATTCGTGCTCATGGTGAGCATGAAACATTGATCTTTAATAATTAGTGAAACATCCGCTAACTGTGTCTACATTTAACACAAAAATCACAGAAATCAATTAGGGGTTTCATGAAAATTTCACACGTTTTAATTGAAACATGTGTTCAATTTGTAGACTATGCTAGCGCCCTGTACTGCTTTGGGTCTGCTAGATGGCGCCCTCTGGTGACGAATGAACAAATCAATGGATGAAGTGCGGGAATTTAAACATTGCTATTGGAACTTTGTTTCTATTTGTATCTCTCCATCGCCCTTCGTCTATGCCCATTGCAAAATTTTAGCAAAAACGTGATTCGGGAAGAATGCATTAGATGGCGCTGCGGTCATCACGGTTTCAAATTTGATACAAATTGTGCCCTTCATGATATGCAGGCTATTTATGTTAGGACTCATCGTAAGCCATTGCTATTTTTTGCGTTATTATATTTGGACACAGAGGGTTTTTATAGGGAGTTAGATAATTCTTTGTGTATAGAAACCTGGAGATGATGGAAATGAGGGACGTAGTTATCGACATGGTCATTTCCATAATATAAGTCAAAAATGATAACCAGTATAGCCGAATCTGGTTTTGTCGAACCTAAAAAAAAACCATAATTGGAAATAAAACATGGAAATTTAAGAAAAAAAGGAGAAAGTAAGCCCCGATATAAGTACAGTAAACATTGAAAATAACGAATAATGTTGTTCTTGTATTAACCGGTTGAATGATATTTAAACCAATATGGAAGTTGGGTAATGACGAGGCATGCATCTATTTGGTAATTTCATCCTATATTTGCAATCGGTTTCTGTCGAAAAAAGGAATATCTTATTTATTTTACGCCTTTGGCTGTGTGTTTTTCCGTTAATTGCATTTTGATATGGGCCTCTCAATCCGGTTTACTCCCCATTGAAAAAGTTAATGGAGAGAAGAATGGGTGGATGAACGTTAAGCACGCCTCGATGCAATCAACGAGGGTTTTAATGGAATTCATTAAACGATGGCGCTTAAATTCCCAATATATTGCGAATGTAACATTAGCGTAACGCTCTTCTGTAACGCATATCATTATTATTCGAAAAGCGTTCACAATGGATACGCCGATTGCTTCCTATTTAGGTGAATACTTGCACACGCGCCTCCTGGTGGCGTATGTGCCTTTTACATCGCGTAACCAAAATGGCGGCGTCTCGTGGCGTCACAGTCACGTGCATTTTTTTAAAGATGCTCGTGCTGTTTTCGGTCTCGTGCATTTTTAAAAGATACACGTGCTGTTTTGGTCTCGTGAGTTTCTAAAAGATACACGTGCTGTTTTGGTCTCGTGCTATACATTTTACATTGCGTAGCCAAAATGGCAGCATCATGTGACGGCACATTCACGTTCATTTTGTTTAAAGATGCCCGTGCTGTTTTTGGTCTCGTGCGTTTCTAAAAGATGCACGTGCTGTTTTTGGTCTCGTGCTTTTTAGTTCTATATTGTTGTTCTGATTTTCCAGAGATTTGAAAAAGTTGTTTCGTTTTGGCTTCTTAATGCTTTTTTAAAATTCTATCATTGTTAAAAGTATAATTTATTTGGAGGCTGTGAAAAACTCCCAAAGTTTTATTACTTAAAAAAGCAGCTCCAAGTTGTCGTCTTGGAATAAAAGGACACGGACATGTTGGAAGCTCACACGTCTCCTGTAAGAATTTAACATTGTAATATTTCTGCGGATTTTAGAGGTGCTACTCGCTGGGGTCATTTAAGAAAACTTCCTCATTAATTAAGCATTGATAAAAATTATATTTATTCTGGAGATAATCATAAGAGCGTTGCGAGCTGATGCAAAAATCGCCGAAAAAGTTCTAGGTTTTAATCAATTGTAATCGATGTCTTAAAAATGTGATGGCTCCCTGCGCGTGGGCATGTTTTACACGATGTTTTGGAGACACACGATCTTGAGTTCAAACCAAAAATGCAGCGTTGTTATCCTAGTCCCATACATGCTCGCTTCAAACAGAAACATGGCCTAAATTTGCTGACAATCGATGTAACGCAACACCCACCCATACAGCACACGATGCGGGGTCACGGCCTCGGTTCAATTACTCTTTTTATTGTCCAACTCGTGGAGATCCGCCAAAGAAACGCAGCAGCAACAACAACCTTCGAGCGTTTGGATATTAGCCCAATTAAAACACATTGTTACCAATATTAAACTAACATGATTTTCCTCTAAGAACAAATTGTCCGATTCTGAATTGCTACTGATCGACCTATTTTGGCAACAAATTCCTAATTGAAGATGTTCGTGTCTTATTCACCGCCTAAGTAGTGTTTGAAGCGCCTTTGGATACCTTTGAACGTTAGGGGCCATTCAAAATGAACGTCCTTGAAATTCCTTAAAAAATTGACCCCCCCCCCTCCCCTTCCCTCATGGACGTCCTTAATTTTTTTTGAAAAGTAGGGTGTCCAGAAAATGTGTTGGAACATACAAAGGCCCATCTTATAAAATTCCAAGCACCCGTCTCTCTTCAAATTCCAAATTTTTCCAGATTGTTCTGATTAACGAAAGTTGCCTGACCGGGAACAGAAATTCCAGCATAAAATTGGTGGTTAACACAAATTTTGGCACAATTCCCGACTTTCCCGAGGTTTTAAAAATTCATGTACATTTGGGACTGCGACACATTTCTTCCGGTGTCCATTTCCTCTTTCACTGACCTTTAAAACTCAAACTGAAAATTCAAAAAACTGAAAAATACCATCATTAGTGGGCGTCCAGAATGGCTATAACCCCTCCCTCCCCCTGTCCGCATAGTGTCCACATACTCCTTCCCCCCCCCTCCCCCCTTCCCCTATCCCTACCCCCTCTTGAGGACGTCCTTTTTGAATGGCCCCTAAACGTAGAGCTGAACACGTAGAGAAGTAGGAATCAAGTAGGAAATATATGATATCTCTTAATGTAATTCAATGTTCTATACACAAATGTTGTATGGTATCACGAATCGACGCCATTTTCATTGTAAAGGTCCAGAATAATAGTTGCCCTACATTTCCATTTCATTTATTATTATTACTATAATTCCTCAATTTATTCATGAATGCAAATGGACAAATCCATTGTTAAGCCGTGTTTATCGATGACATGCGGCACATCGAGCCAAAACAGTATCCACTGTTATAAGTTCTCCCTAGCATATAATGGTTTTAAATTTCGATTCCCTTCTAATGGAACGGGACAATGGAGGGATATGGTGGTTTTAATTGTTTATTCAATAAGAATAATTATATTAGGCCGTGTACAAATTCTCCCTTCAACTCCCTCAGAGATCCGATAGGTCAGTCCTTTTGTTGGCAACCATCTTAACCCCGTCATTCATTAAATCCCCAGCTCCCTTTGCCTCCATTGCCCACTAATCAAGCGCCTAATAAATACGCTATCATGTGACTCTTTTTAAAAGCTTGCCCCAATTGTGACAGTTGTGTATTGTACTGTCTCACTGGCTTTGTTGTCACGTTTTTATATACTATGGCGAGTTCTTGTCTTGTGTGGGCTGATAGCTGCTTATACATTGTACGTATTAATATTTTGGTGCTTTAGTGCTGTGTACTGACATGACATGCATACGTATCAGCTGGTATTGTCACTTTTTATTGTCATTCTGACAATTACTACAATTAGCGAGGGGGACCTTTGTTCGGCCAATTTGTCTTAATTGCCGGTGTCTTTTGTACGTTAGAATGCATTGTTGGATAAAAATTGTAACCGAGGCCACTTTAAATAAATGGTAAGCTTTCAGATTTTGTTTTTCTGTATGATTAATTCGTATTTATATCTTAAACTTTACTAAATCTTTTTAGTGCAGGACTACAGGTAGCACTCAGTTAACACGGGGAATCTGAATACAATATGAACAAAAGTAATTGAATGCAAATGTACTCAAAACGTACGAGTACAATGTACTCACAATGGGTGATTACAAATGTCCTCGAGTATTAACGTAATCTGAAATTTAGTACCAATGTAGTAAACGTGTATGAATAGAAATACTTTTTAGCAATTGAGTAATTTGAGTAACGAAATGAGTACCTTGAAATGTGGGTATATTTTGTTATCGGATGTTTTGTTCTTTCCCCCCCCCCCCTTTAATTATTAAGATTTTGCTAATTAATATGAGGTTTGTGTTCTCATATTCATTATATGATCGTAATAAAACCAAAGGTGTTTAACAATAAATTGACTTTTCTGAGCAAAACTTTCGCAGTACTCATGGATATGAGTACTGATTACTAAAATCTGATTACAATACTACTCGTACTTTGGAGTATGATTTCACCGGTACTCGTAATCAGTACTTCTGCTCTCGAGAACATATTTGCCCAAGTTTGATTACTCTTCCATATGACTACTGAGTACATGTACTCTACTTACACTATAGAGAACGATTCCACTGCAATTGTAATCAGTACCCCAACTATGCATGTACGTGTACTCATATATATCAAAATCTTAATTTGATGTTGAAAAATGCAAAAAAAAAAAAAAAAAAAAAAAAATGTAAATAATATTTACATAATTTCTGCACTTTTTAAATAACATGGAACAAGTTACATTGTACTCATCAGTGCGTCAAGTTCACTACACAGTACATGTTAAACTTTTGACTTCACAACTTCCCATGACTTTTAAAACCCAACTGGTCTAATATTCAAAACTTTTGTATGTAGCTTTTTGGTTAGATCTATTGCAAGTTGATGGTGCACTATTTCACTAGCCATGTTTAGTACACGTAATAAAAACATATCATTTGTATCATCATCACAGTTCTGATTGTAATCATTTGTGAACACGAGTGGACAGCGTTGTGGTCTTCCCGGACACTTGCCGCGTGCAAGTTGGTATCCATATATCAGTGGCTCGGGGATTAACGGAGACAAGGGAATGAAGGGGGAGCAAAGGGGGTTAAATAGGACTATTTTGAAAAATATATGTACTGTAGATAGAGTTAGAGTAGAGTTATTAGCTTGGCTACTCCATGCCCTAGGATTATGCACGCTATCCAGATCCACTCGCATTGTCGAATTAGCATAAGAGGCATTGTGGCAAGATCAAAGGGGATGGCCGACAATTACCCCCAGCACATTGTTTATATTGGAAACGAGGCGCTGCACAACTGAACGCATTTGCAAAGACAGTTGATGGTCTAATTTGCCTGCAATTACAGCCGTGTCTATTCAATTATATGCAGATGAGGGGACTATGGGGGTTAACCTCTGAAACGAGCAGGGTGACAAATTAAACGGAGGGGAGGATTTAAAGGTACACAGCGATGAAATGGATTGTTTCATACAAGTGTACATGCATTATAAGGGAGTGCTTCGATTGGCCCATATTTTTGCAAATAACATATTTAACACGGTGTTTGAAACGTCATTTTTGAAATTGCCCTTGTTTTCTAAACAAATCTTAGCATTTTCAGTATTAATTACTTGGAGCTCAGAGACCACTTGATAATGGGTAGTTATCATCTTGGAGACAATTCAATTTGGGGGCGTATAGCCAATATGGTGTTTTTCAGTTGTTTGGAATTTGTTTGAGTTTTAAAGATCACTGAAAGGGGAAATGGACACCAGAAGAAATGTGTCCCCCAATCCCAAATGTACATGCGTTTTTAATACATCGCGAAAGTCGGGAATTATGCTTAAATTTGTGTTAAACACCAATTTTATGCTGGAATTTCTCTTCGAGGTCAGGAAATTCACGTTAATCAGACAAATTTTACAAAATGTCGTGGAATTGGTATCGAAGTGGGTGCTTGGAAATTTATAGGATGGGCCGTTTGTATGCTCCAACACATTTTGTGGACACCCTGCTTTAAAAAAAAAATGAAGGACGTCCATGAGGGAGAAGGAGAGGGGGTCTGGGCTAAAACGGACACCACGTGGATATTGGGTAGGGGGGTAGGTCAATTTTTGAAGGAATTTCGAGGACGTCCTTTTTGAATGGCCCCAATAATTGAAAGTTTATTTAAAAAGGCAGTGAGTGCTATATGACTCGTGGTTAAAATGTGTTCAATATAACTATTTAAAAGTATCTAAACAGTAAGTTGTTTATAAACGGAACTGTAACGTTGGTTTTAGATACTCAATACCCCTCTCAAGTAAAAAAACAACAAACCAAGATTGATTTTTTTTATTGATTTTTTTGAATTTCGTTTTGCACGTGGGGCGGAGGAGTAAACCTCGTTAAATTCTCGTATGAAAAGAAACGATTACTGGCAAACGAAACCTTTTTTTTTCAGAGCAGTGGGCACACAATGCACCAATTTACATAGCTTTTCATGGGCCTCGATGTAAGGGTAATATTATGAAAGGAGGCACGAATGTCAATAGAAAAGCTTTAGGAATAATAAAAAAAGTGGTACGTTTAAATGGGCTAACTGCGTGTAGTCTCGATTCGCGTTGAAAAAAATCCGCCATATTCATGCCGTAATTTAAATTAACACACCTGTTATGAAAGCGAACGAGGGGTATATGTACCTGCAGCTCGTTTTTTGATATGTTACGTATACATACGTGCCCCCGAACGTAATTTGAACCCCTTGTGCGTGTGAGAAGTTGTGATAAGCTTCGCTTTGTGTTGTTAGAGCCTGTACAGACGACGGCCATCTTGGATTTCAAAATGGCTGCATTTATGCAGAATGGAAAATTTGAAATCCAGATTTTGTTTTTGTATATTCATCGATTCTTCTGACAAGAATAAGACAGTTTGTTTTGTTTACTTATATCGAGGAAAGTTTTCTGCACGTGGTAACTCGTAAACGTCGGGATCGTGTAATTTTAAAGCATTTTTTTCTCATAGAGGGCGTGGATTTCAAACTTCAAATGTTAGACGCCGTTTTATTGGGGCATCTCCATCAATGCACGTATTTTGCCGACACAAACAAAGCTTTGGTGAGGTTATTATAATGGGAAAATTTTATATTTCGCGGAAGGTAGGCGAACAAAATATGGTGACAATGGAGATCGGGATTTCCCCCCATGTTTTATTTTCATATAAACATTTTTTATCTATGGATTATTAGCAGAGTTGGGCAAATTGTACTCATGAGTAGAAGTACTGATTATACGATTTCAATGGAATCTATTCAAACAGTATAACGTGTAATCAGTATATAGTCCTATATGGAATGAGTACTTGGGCAAATATGTACTCGAGAGCAGAAGTCCCGATTACGAGTACCCGTCGAATCATTGGAATCATTCTCCAAATTATTGAGTAGTATTGTAATCAGATTTTGGTAATCATGCAGTACTCATATCCGTGAGTACTGATTACTGAGTACGGCGGATTCCAAAAGTATCGTTTAGGGAACTCAATTTATAAATTGGCATGCATTCATATTAGCTTTTAGGATGACTTTCATTTCAATGTACTTATTTTCGTTACTCAAATTACTCAATTACTTACTCAAAAGTATTTCTATAATTGCTCAATTACTAAATTGGTACTCAATTTCAGATTACGTTAATACTCGAGGACATTTGTAATCACCCATTGTGAGTACATTATTTGCCATCGCATACTTTGTACTCATACGTTTTGAGTACGTTCCCCTTTGTGCTCAGTATTCTTTTACTCCTTACTCAAATTCATTAAATGTACTCAATTACTGCCTAACACTTACTAGTGTCTGGAATGTTTAAGACTGGGTTCCTCGACAAACCTGAACCTATTTCTTCATGATAATATTTGTTGATTGGCACTGCTATATGCAACTGTCTACAAATGGCATTAAACGCAGCTAGTTTACTGTTTTTTAATTCTACCCAACTTCCTCGTCATACGTCGACACATAAACCCAGACCGCCTTCAAATATGATTCATTAAACTTAAAACCATCCCTTCCGTACGTTCACAAAAAAAAAATCAAGAAACTGTTTGAAAAATTGGCTTGATATTAATACGTGCGCATAATTCTGCCATATTTGGGGTTGAGAAGGGGGCTCTAAATAAACCTACCCGAAAATATTTCAAACAAATGCAAAAGAAGAATCTCGATTCATATGCTATGTGGATTAACTTTACAATTTTGTATCGCGTATATTAATTAAATCATAAACGCCTCTACTCTTAGGTGCAAATCTGATTTAGGGGCCATTCAAAAAGGACGTCTTCTAGAGGGAGTGGGGTCTGCACCAGCAGTCAAACACCACGCTGCTGGAACTGTGAAGCGCACAGTTCCATACAAAGATTTTTGTATCTTTCTCATAAACTGGGGAATGGCTAGCTTAAGGATTATATATTGTACACGTATAAAGAAAGAATTAAAGAAAAAAGGACTCATTATATTAAATTGTATCGATAATATCAAGTGGAAATAGGGGGTGCTGCAGTTCCACAGTGCCTATACACGAGCCGCCACTGGCCCAGTCCCAAATTTACTTAATTTTTTAAAACTTCAGGAAAGTCGGGAATTTCCCCAATTTTATGCTGGAATTTCTCTTCGATTTCAGGAAATTTTCGTTAGTCAGAAAAATCTGGAAAAATGTCGTGGAACGGGGAGGACGGGGTTCTGCTCTGAAATGGACACGCTTTGGACAGGGGGTAGGTGTTAATTTTTGAAGGAATTTCGAGGACGTGCTTTTTGAATGTCCCCTTAACCAAATTGTTAAAATAACATTCCCAATACACACTAACACAAAAGCAACCTTAAATTCTGAATTTGTGTTCTCATGCATGATGTGTTTTTGTATTCAATGGTTTATTTGGTTAACGGATTGTTTGTTCCTCATTCATTTATTTAATTTTCCGTAGAGATAAACCCCCTCATTATATATGAAGAATGATTTCAATTCCAGATCAACATTTAAATCTTATCTCTAATATATTCTTTTGTATTTCTTTTTATGCGCACAAATCATAATGTACAACTTATCGTTCTTGGCGTATTTTTATAGTAATAAAAGACGAATAAGAAAAATCAAGCATAATAGTTCGACTGCATATGCATTGAATAGCAAACATTAAAAACATAATAGAAAGCGAATATATTTTTTTCCAAATGCATAAATCAAACGCTAATAACCACGATGAGGATATGTTTACACGAGCCGAAAACACAAAAGTACTTTTGTAATGGCATTATATGGAGATACAAAATAAATTTGATATCAAAAGGGACTTTGAATAGCAAAGGCATGCTCCACTGAATTTTTTTATTTATTTAAAATGCTTTTTCTTCTTCTTCTTATTCGTACGCATCTTAACAATTCATAGAATTCCCGCTCAATATATACATGTGGATCTCGTTTTACATGTAGGTATCCATGTATTGTGAAAGTTAAGCACAATATATATACCCGATAAACATATACACGGCCCTCTCATAAAGACCACAAAAAGTCGGGAGGCAAACGATTAAAAAAAAATGTCGTTTTTGAAAAATGAGACTTAAGCCGGGTTTTGTATCTTTTTCTTTATAAATGTTCGCAATCTTCCAAAAGAAGAATAAAAAGTGATTACCGCCGTTTAGCGATAGTTGGGGGCCCTTGTCCCATATACTGTATATATTTAGGCTCCCGATATGTACAGCAGCCTCCTCCTCCTCATCACATCACTTGCTTTTCTACTTTTTTTCTATTCCGATCTTGAATAGTTTTTAATGCCGTGCTTTGCCGCCATGATCCTATTATGGCTCCCGACAATTGAAAAGCCCCTAAAGTATTGCCTTGGGAACCGAGCACAAGCCTGTCACGGTTTTTACCCTCCTTTTTATGTATTTACTGCTGTTTACACACGGACACAAAATTGAGTTTTCATATATGAAATATTCGATAAGGGCAATTAGACAGGTGAGCTTGATAAGGGGCCATTCAAAAAAGGACGTCCCCGAAATTCCTTCGAAAATTGACCCCACCTTACTCCCTGTCCCCCACGGTGTCCATTTTGGCCCAGACCCCCTCCCCCTCCCCCTCATAGACGTCCTTGATTTTTTTTTTTAAAGTTAGGTGTCCAAAAAATGTGTTGGAACATACAAAGGTCCATCCTATAAATTGTCCAAACACCCGCCTCGCTACCAATTCCTATATTATACTCAATTCTCAAATACCAGATTTTTCTTATTAACAGAAATTTCAAACAGAATTTCCGAGGTTTTAACAATTCATGTACATTTGGGACTGCGGCCCATTTCTTCTGATGTCCATTTCCCCTTTCAGTGACCTTTCAAACTCAAACAAAAAATGAAAAATACCATCATTGGTGGACTTCCATAATGGCTATCCTCCCCCCTCTTCCTCCCCTGTCCACATGGTGTCCACCTACCAGAAGACTTCCCCCCTTATCACCTCTTGAGGACGTCCTTTTTGAATGGCCCCTAATGAGCTGTGAAACGTGTCATAAAGCACACTGCACTATAAAATTCATAAATTTTTAAATGCATTCCTATCAATTAGTTTCCCTAATAAACTTTCTCTTTTTTGTATATCCTATATGTAGTTTGTTTGCCGTAGCATTAATCTTAAATTTGTAAAGTCATTTAAAATTCATTAATTATACTGTTTTCTGTGTATTTACCTATCTATCACGATAGAAATTCACTAGAAATTTATTATGTGTTGAAAGTTTTAAACAAGATTTCGTAAAGCGTCGTATAATTATAGTTTTCGCTCATGCACGTATTGAATTAATAAAAAGATCGATATATTCTTACAAACTGTTGGTATATATCTCGCAAATGGCAGCGTATCATTATCGTTTAGGTAATCAACATTTATAGATCGATTGAACTGAAACCTGATAATTATACCGAGGCGTTCGATAAAAGATCAAACTAAATAATGCGGAAAACATTAATTATCGTATTCATTATTTTTTTTTGGCTTGGGACTTAATACTAATTATACATCAATGGGTGAGCCATGGAGAAGCCATATAACATTTAAAACAAATAATCTAAAAACAATGCTGGATTCAACATATTCTTTAGTTGCACTTGTAAGGGCCGCCATTCAAAAAGGACGTCTCCGAAATTCCTTCAAAAATTAACCTGTTCCCCCCACTACCCCCTGTCCACACGGTGTCCATTTTAGCCATGATCCCTCCCTACCCCTCATAGACATCCTTAATTTTTGTTGAAAAGTAGGGTGTCCAGAAAAATTATTAGAACATCCATAGGCCTATCCTATAAATTTTCAAGCACCCTTATCACTTCGAATTCCACGACATTTTCCCGGATTTTTTTTATTAATAGAAATTTCCTGACCTTGAAGGGGAATTCCAGCATAAAATTGGTGTTTCACACAAATTTTGGTATGATACCAGACTTTCCAGAGGTTTCAACAATTTGTAAGTGCATTAGGGACTGCCCCCCCCCCCCACTGACCTTTCACTGACCTTTAAAACTTAATTAAACAGAAAAACCAAAACCTGAAAAATAACATCATTAGTAGATGTCCGAAATGGCTCCCCCCTGTCCACATGGTGTCCGCAAGCCAGCAGATCCCCCTACCCCCCTCTGAAGGTCATCCTTTTTGAATGGCCCCTAAGTGCATCTACAGAATATCGATGATCTTTTTTTTTTAACAGTTCAAGTGGGCATGCGAAAGGTCTAAGTTATATTGGACGTCCTCTACGAAAGGCCCTTTGCTACATCTATCCATGTACAATGCACAGACGTAACGTTATGTTCTACCTAAATAAAAATAAGCCATCATCTACAAAGATATTCAAATACTCGGTTCTCTTCTAAGCCTAAATGAAAACTCCGAATGATGTAGTTTTATATTTTTTTTCCCCAAAAAACTAAGCCCTATCGCCAATGATCATTGGAATAACCGTCGAAGCGTTAAAGAGGAAATGAAGTCTCTTTTAAATAGGTATTTTCCACTCTCGCATTGGGCCGTTATCAGCATGCCTGAGGCTCCATCTGCATAGGCAATGGCTTTTTGAATGGAGGGGCGCTTCATTGAACAGGCATAAAGTTGCCTAAAATCATGGCGGCGTGCATAGTTATAGGCCTATGGGGAAAGTTTAGTGTCTCCTAATAGTCGTTATTATGTCAAGCCTATAGTGTGGGCGACTGTGTGGACATTTGAGTTTGCTTCAGTGGTCAGCTTGTATCCCTTGATTATGTTTCAGACAAGTGGGAAGGCTTAGTAGCTGTTGAGAGAGGCGATATAGCCATTGAAATCAGCTTTTTTTTTCATATTCGAGGATATATTATGCGTGAGCTAGGGCTAGATGTTGATACGCTTTTGCATTGATATAGTCAAAAATGGAGACTGAAAGTTATCACCGCATTATTTACGATCCTGATGGCTAACTGTCAATATTATTGTAAATATGGCTGTAAAGCGGAATACATTCGGAGTAAAAAGTCATTTCCGTGCTATTTTCATGACGATGTAGTCTTGCCTTTTTGTGATACATTTTTTTTTTTCGGAGACTGCTTTTGAAATCGTACAAAACCATATGCTGCTAGTTGGTAGTCCTTAAAAACTGAAATTATACTCGCATTATACCAACTACAAATTTAAGTTCCACTTTTTATTAATGCTAATGTTGAATGCAATTTACGACTTATATTTCAAGTTCAATTTGAAAATTACTTAGGATATAAAACTAATAAACTCGGCACCACAATGCGCAAGAAGTCTGTTGAAGCCATTTCGCAATTTTTTAACAAATACTAGAAGCAAAATGTGTTCCGTTCATTAAGCCCCTGAATGTACGCAATCACTGCTAGCACCGAAGTTATACACTGCTGCTATGCGTTAAGGGACGGTCATATACAGTCGAACCCACTTAATTGCACACCGCTTAATTGCATAAACCGGATAAATGCACATACAGTCGAACAGCTACCCGGTAAGCCGAAAATGTGCAATTAACCGATTTATGCAATTACCCGGTCACAATTTCATACAGACATTTGCACATGGAGCTTACAAAACATGTGCATTTATCCGATTTGTGCAATTAAGCGGCTTCGACTGTATTTTGCAAGCCACATATGCAACTTTTGAATGGAATTGTGACCGGATAATTGCATAAACCGGTTAATTGCACATTTTCGACTTACTGGTTCGCTGTATGTGCATTTCTCCGGTTTGTGCAATTAAGCGGTGTGCAATGAAGCGGGTTCGACCGTATTTTACCAGCCACATGTGCAACTTTTGATTGTAATTGTGTCTGGATAATTGCATAAACCGGTTAACTGCACATTTTCGACTTACTGGTTCGCTGTATGTGCATTTATCCGGTTAATTGCACATTTTAGACTTACTGGGTCGCTGTATGTGCATTTCTCCGGTTTGTGCAATTAAGCGGGTTCGACCGTAATTTGCAAGCCACATGCGCAACTTTTGAATGAAATTGTGACCGGATAATTGCATAAACCGGTTAATTGCACATTTTCGACTTACCGATCGCTGTATGTGCATTAATCCGGCTTGTGGATTTAAGCGGTGTGCAGTTAAGCGGGTTCGACTGTATATAACCGTCCCATATTTACAAATCAAATGTTGGCTGGCTCCAAATGGCGTTTTAAAATGCATATATACATTGGTTATAATATTTGGTTGCAAATAAGCACGATATCATCATCTGTTTTCCAGTGGTTAGCTAATTAATTTTGTCATTCAGAGACTTTATTGAATATGATTTTCAAAAGCTTGAAGTAGGTATTAGACAGGACCTATATATATATTTACAGCCTCCCTGGGGAGTGTGCTGACCAGGGAAGTTTTTAAAGCTCGGTTATCATTTCTGTAATTTTAATAATTATCATCAATCCTTTTCATTCACACCCAATTTTTCGTTAGCTAACACGATTTTTCAAACACCCATCAGTAGGGGGGTATATATATATATATTTTACTGCCGTCAGATGGCTATCGCTGTAATGTGAGCACGTCGCCATTTTATAACGTATATATATATCCAGTCAAATCGTAGTTGTTTGGTACACACGCGATGCGCTACCAAATTTAGCAGAAATTTAGCAAAAAAGCCCTTATTATGACTTTGTACGTTTGGCACTTTTTATTCGCATCAAACACGCCGTTTATTTTTTGGAGTTTGCCACTGGGGAAAACAAACTTCATCTGTGAATGCTCAATCAAGGCACCTGACACACGCTAAACGAGCGGAAAAAAATCTTAACTCGATTTTTAATTTCACCCTGACGATCATTAAAGAAGGAATAACAGTCCCTTGTAGACACAAAAAGGAAGGATTCAGCAGCAATTTCCACCCAATTTCACGCCATTTTCTGCCAGACACACGACGACAAGCGTTCATTTCTTCCCCCCACGGATTTACAAGACTCGACATCGTGCGAAACACCATTGACGCTACTTTATAACGCCATAATAAATTTAGTTAGCCACAGGCCTTCTTAGCTTTTTTTAATCAATTTCAAAGGGGTGTTCTGCCTGTTTAGCAACTTTCGAGGCGGCTGTCTTCGCAGCGATTAATGTTGGAATACCCTCGTTGTGGCACAAGCTCCGTCTGGTGTCCCACAGCGCGCAAAATAAGACGATTTGGTTTCATGTTCGGACACCAAATGAACCATCCCTTACTTGACACCTTGTCTCGGTACTAGAGACAACCATGTTCTGCAGGTTTGTATTTTAACAAGATGTGTGCAACATTTCTATTAAGGGGCCATTTAAAAAGGACGTTCCCCAAATTCCTTCAAAAATTGACCCCTCTAACACCCTGTCCACACGATGTCCATTTTGGCCAAGACCCCCTCTTGAGGACGTCCTTTTTGAATTTTCCTTAAATTGTTTTACAGTATAGAAATTCAATTTCAGGTAGATCGAGAAGGTTTGAAAATAGTGTATGTTCCCCCAACAAACGCCCAGCGCCATCTAAGTTGAATTTTGCGCAGTTAGGGGCAGTGAGCAATGGTCTGCTCGACTTTATATAGATCTGGACAATTCAATGTCCAGATTTACGTGTCCGTATGTTTACATTATGTAGTTATATATAGTTACAGTCGAACCCGCTTAATTGCATAAACCGGATAAATGCACATATTCTGCAAGCCTCATGTGCAACTTTTGTATGGAATTGTGATCGGATAATTGCATAATGTCCATTTTCGACTTATTGGGTCGCTGTGCAATTAAGCGGGTTTGACTGTATTATAAAATGGACTATGCCTGCCCAATTAGGATCCTAGTACTTAACTTAATAGGGAAATTTAACCCACAAAACTCACCGTTGACGATTATGAACAGTGCTGTGTTTTTCGAAATGCACATGTGTGTGATAACGATCCCCAAAGTGGAACCAAACCGTGTCTTTTTCCCAAATGCACATGTGCCTGATCGTTTGAGGGAATAATATTTTTTAAAATTTTTTTAAAAAAACATGGCGGCTCCGAGAACGTTTTTACTGTTTTAACATATTTAACGCGATTTAGACAGTCTGCGCATGACGGAAGGATATTGAATCTAACAATAGAGAGTTTGAGCCAGCCAACGCCTTAACGTTAACGGCGGGAAGGGAGGAGACACGGACTTAACTACCCAATGAACTCAATGAACGTCATGAGTGCGCGTGCCGTTCTGTTAATTCATTGGATACTTAAGTCCTTGGCTCCTCCCTTCCTGCCGTTAACATTAAGGCGTTGGGTGGCTCAAACTCTCTAATGCAACTCCTAAGTACCGTCCGTTTTAATAGGGTATTAATCACGTGACTGATGGACGGAGCCCTGTCGTCAACATTGGCTGCTAAAGGGAATATAACATGGAATTTTACCGTCGTTTTCACTACGGTAAGTGAACGGTTGGACGTTTGCTAAATTTCACTATTGTGTAAATGACATCTACAGTAATTGTTTCTGGGAATAAGAAGATAATTTCCAATATTCCACCGCGTCGTTAAGTTGCCGAGTTTTCAATAAAAGTTGAGTGGTTATGTTTTACTCTTAAAACGTGTATATAAGCTTTGATTGTCCCGATCTTGGCTTAAGCCATTTTCAATTGCCAGTGCACAATATATAACGGTGTCTCTCCGCCTTTTTATAAATCCATATGGATCGTGGCAAATAATGCGCGTTTGCCACCCATAATATTGTTGCTGCGTGATGGTGTATATATGTATATAGTCGCATGCTCGCCACTAATGGATATGTGGTAGGGAACCTGTCATATCCCATATATGTATATCTCCGAAACAAATCTTCTTATATGAGGGACTCAACTTTGCTTGTCATCCAGTTTGCTTTTATACTGCACTCGTATATAATTTATATATATGGGAATATGGGCGCTTAGCATTGCCGTCTGTCTATACTGAAAAAGCTTTGGAATAATAGACCCCCTTTCAATTTCGACAGCTTTTTTTTATATTTTAATGTGCTATATAGGCCCAACCAGCCTTCCAATTTTTCCGATGGTTTATTTCATAAAAGCAATTTATTTGCCCTGTACACACTCATTTGTTGCGAGTATTGAAGCGCCGTAAGCTCAAAATACACACGTGGCAAAATGGTGCGTAGGCTCCTTGTTCGCGAATGTATATAGTAAAGAAAAAAAAAAGTGGGATGACTCTGTTAAGCCCCTAATTCTGTATGCAAATAAAAGTACGATTTACGTGTGCTGAAAAAAAAAATGCGGCATTTGCATGTATTCGAAGAAAAACAGTTTCTCGTTTTTTTGTTGGCGAATTGTTTGTATGTATAACCTATACGAAATGGTCGAAACATAATCCTCTCAAAAGGTTCTCATCAGACTCGAAACGAAAATAGTTTTTGTGCACCTTTTATTCCCACCGAGAAAACTTTAAAAGT
Source organism: Ophyiulus pilosus (assembly GCA_033995625.1). Classification (NCBI taxonomy): domain Eukaryota; kingdom Metazoa; phylum Arthropoda; class Diplopoda; order Julida; family Julidae; genus Ophyiulus; species Ophyiulus pilosus. Next base: position 18,609 of record JAUJYV010000507.1, on the reverse strand, counting down.
TGATTTTTTCTGACTTAAAAAGCGTATAAGCTACTTGCGCGCCCTTGCGTAAATCTTCATTTAAGTTAAGCATGTTGAAACTGCAAAATGCCACACATGAGTAAAAAGAAAAACTTCCTAAGAATAACAGCAGCTATAGTAGAAGAAAGTTTGAAAACTGGTTGAAATAATAAACGTTTCAGAAACACAGTCGTTGTTTATCCTGACCCAAATAATGCGGATTACCCTAGCTTACATCCATTATGCTAATTTCATGTTATGCGACTTGGTGGGCCTACTGTGCAAAAGATAACAAAGATAACCACGCATCGTTCGAACCCGTTTAATTGCACAGCGATCCGGCAAGCCGAAAATGTGCAATTAACAGGTTTATGCGATTATCCGGTCACAATTTCATTCAAAAGTTGCACGTTGGGCTCGCAACATATGTGCGCATATCCGGTTTGTGCAATTAAGTGGGTTCGATTGTAGTAGATGATGATTGATGGTTGTACAGAACAAAAAATCACAAACTCGTTTGTATCATATTATACTACTGTTATAGCCAAATTTATTTTCCCCAATTATGTACAGTCGAACCCGCTTAATTGCACAGCAATCCTGCAAGCTGAAAATGTGCAATTAACCGGTTTATGCTATTATCCAGTCACAATTCCATGCAGAAGTTGCACGTGGGCTCGCAAAATTTGTGCACTTATCCGGTTTCCGGCAAGCTGAAAATATGCAATTATCCGGTCACAATTTCATTCAAAAGTTGCACGTTGTGCACTTATCCGGTTTGTGCAATTAAGCGGTGTGCAATTAAGAGGGTTCGAGTGTAGTTGATAATGATTGATGATTGTACAGAACGTATAGTTTTAACTGATACAGTCGATTCCGCTTTATCTGGGCACTGGTTAATCTGGGCAGCCATTTATTAGGGCCAAATTGTCAAGAACAAATCCGGACAGTATATATTTTTTAAATTCGCATATTCTGGGCAGCCGCCTAATCGGGGCAAAACGCCTCTGCCGGATGTGTCCAGATTAAGCGGAATCGACTGTATATACATACATATATACAGTGTCGAAAGAGGAAATTTTTGGTGGGAATTTAGTATCTAATTAGTGTTTTTCACTTGCGTGCCATTGAACTATTTGTGACATGGGACTGCAACATAAGACCGATGATTCGAAAATAGAAATGCACCTTGGTTTGAAAGGTTGTTTAGCCTTAACAAACCGATTAAAAAAAATGCTTCTGTGCGCGCGTAAACTGCTATCAGAGCGATTGAATCGCCGCACAATACATCGATGTCAGCCGCGACTGTTGTACCAATTTGAGTCGGTTGTTTGCCTAATTTCGGCGGAATTCGTCTAAGGGGCCTTTTGTGTTTGCACTGATGACTTGCAAAGATATCCGCTGGACGTGGCCGTTGGTCTATACTCGAGCAGATGAGCGAGATAGCGTCCTCCTCACTGCACAACAAACAACGGCCAACAAACTTAATGAAACAATTGTTCCTCAACTGTATCTTCTGAAACACCTGTAGAGGAATGTTGCCTTTTCCTTAGCGGGTGCCGCATTGTTTGGTCATGCCGAAGGGGTGGCATCATTCTTCGCAGCAGGCTTCCTGGGACGGCGGTACCTTTTGATACCTCACCTTTTTTTTATCAATTTTTTTTTAACCCACCCCCCCCCCCCCCCAAAAAAAAAAATGTTCGATTTGCCCGCCGATGCTAACTACCGCAGTTGTTTCAATACAAAGGATTAGGTGCGATAGCATCGTTGAGGGGCGTAAATAGGGGGAGGCTTGCTTTAGAAATGACCACAATGGGTAGCGTCCATTGATCGGTGCCTATTTGCACTGCGTATCAGCTCCATCTACATGCGGAATTACGCTGCATTAATGCGCGCCATTCCCTAATTTCCCCATTGAAATGGCGCTGCGACGCAAAAAGAAAGTTTGCTTTGCCAAACGGAGCGTGGAATTGCGTCGCAAACTTAAGAGGGAAGATGCTCACAATCGGCGTTTAATCTGCCGTTAAGCACGATCCGATGTTATACCAATTGGCTCGATGGTGATTAGCACCAAATGACGAGTTTTATTTTTGCTTTACCCTCTTTTGGTCACTTTTTAAGCTAAAGTTTACATAAAGTTATGGTGGAAAGAGAGGCATTGAAACGACTTAAAACTTGGAAATTAGCCTAACATATGAGAGGCGGTCAAAAAGTCTTGCATATTCGTTTATTATTCGAAAACCAGATGTCGTACAAAAACCAAAAACTGAAATAGCCATTTTAATGAGCAGGAATTTGCTATTTTTCAATGTAGGACTCGAGTTTGTTGACACATTTATCCCAACGTTTGATGAGATTATACCCCTCTCGTAAAATGTGTTTTGTTGGCTATTGCTGAACCGCAAGTTTCACATCATCGTCTGTTTGGAATTTTTGACCACTCGAGTGTTCCATTAGTGGACCAAAGAGATGGAAATCATTCGGTGCGAGGTCGGGGTTGAATGGCGGATGTTCCAATGTTCCCCACCCAAACATGTTGATCTTGTGGTTAGTGCATGGCATGGCAGAATGGGATCCTTTCTTAAAGTTTAAAAACAACCTCTGTACTTTGTGAAACACATTTGTCACCATAAACTCCTAACATTTCGCTATAAATTTCACTCGTTTTCATGCCTTTCAACACTGAAAAACGTTCACACTTCGTTGTTCCTCTCACATGAAGGCTTTCAAGTCAGGCGCCATTTTGTTTTTGTTAGTTAGTTCGAAATTCTGCCTAAATTGTAGCGCCATGCAGTGACCTAAAACCAAATTTCCCACTCTTTAAAATGGCTATTTAATTTTTTTGTACTACATCTGGTTTAGGAATAATAAACGAATATGCGAGACGTTTTGACCGCCCCTCGTATGTATACATTTGCATACGGTTAAACCGAGGATTTTTTGAAAGTTCACTATATTTATCAGTCCTCCAAAACAAAACTTGTCCGCATAAAGTAAGTTTGAAAATTAATCTGAACAGTTTCATTTCGAGTAATTTCATGGCTATTACTTCTTCTTCCACCGTAATCATGGCCAATATATTGTCATTTCTATACTGGCTTGGCTTCACTACTACGTTTCAGTGGCTTTTCCACTTTTCAGATATATAAGCTAACGTGCCGCCAATGCCGATAAATAAATATGGCTTATCGAGATTAACAAACACAATGAAGTTCTGTTTGGAAGTGGATGGAAAGCGGACAAAGCCGCTTGGAGCATATATATACTAGATGAAACGAATCTCAAGTTTGTAATAATACCGATGAAAGAGAACAAATTTTGCTATTGGCCGGAGTTGCAGATATCCCTACTTTTATTTGGAGTTCTTCGTTTTTTACAAATATATGCCAAAAGTCTTGCGTCGAAGTTCGTGAAGGGGCTCTTGAAAAAGTTGCCAGTATTTGAACAAAAATCACAATTTTAACTTAAAACCAGAGAACTCTAAATCTAAACGAATCTCTAATCATATTTATTTACAAATGTCTGCATTATAATCCTAAATAGGGACATTACCCAAACAAAATTTTGACAGAATTGGAGATATTCTGAAGTTTGTCAAATTTTATTAACAAGTTGTAGTATGTTCGATCTTTGGAAGTTTGGAGAAATTTTGGATGATAGAGAGTTTGAGCCAGCCAACGTTAACGAAACGATAACGACAACGAGAAACAGCGCTGACGGCCCGGAATGACATTGGAATACCATGCTTTGCATAAGGTAGTCCTTGACATTCCGGGCCGCCAGCACTGTTTCTCGTTATCGTTTCGTTAACGTTGTGTGGCTCAAACTCTCTATTATAAGCATTAAAGTTGAAGAGGTTGCTTACCAATCTTTGGTTTGTCATATTTTGGAGAACTACTGCTGCTTTATATAGTCAAGTTCATAATTTTGGAAATGGTCCATTCCCTGATTTAGGGTATACTAAGCAAGGGTCTTTTTGAGAGGTGTAGCCTACTTTACCTGGAAGTTCTAAATTGGTGGAGGGTTTTGTTGAGGGTGAGGTTGGTGGAAGCTTTTGCAACTACCATTTAACGATGATTTTGGGTGTTTTTGAGGGCGATGTGGTATCCCTTTACCACCTGACATTCTCCTGCTGAAATTTGGGGGCGCGATTGTTGGATACTTTTAGTACTTCCCTCGCTGCTTCTGTCCGATTGCAGGTTGGACTGCATACGAAAGTAGTGCAGAGCACATTGCAATTTTGAAAATAAGTTATTATTGGAAAATGAGTTGAGGCGCAATTTGGGACTCGAGCACAAAGCCGTGTTTACATTCTGCATGCATAAAAAGGGATAAGAGATAAGAAAAGGGCTTTGAAAAGCTAGAATTGATGCTCCGAAAGCCAATCGGGAAGCGCCGTTGCTTCGCTTTCTATCAGCGGTTTCATCTTTTACCAAAATCCGCATGTTTCTTTCCCCGATTGTTCCGATTTACTCAACTCAGATTCTTTTGACGGTCCTTTGTGGACATTTTTGATGAAGTCCTCGGTCCACTTTCACCGAAACTCTTCTTTCTACGTTTATCTGTTTACTGTACAGAAATATACATTTTTTTATCGGACTTTGTTTGATATTCACATTAATGTGTGCTTAGTAATTAAGCCAAACGAGCCAAAACACGTTCCATGGGAATTGACTGCGAAGGATTGCAGAGGATCCAACGCGACTTGTTTTGGATACGGGGCTTTGAAATTTCCCTTTAGGACTTTAGCAAAATTGAATGCATTAATTACACGCATGAAAACGAGAAGCTAACCTCCACTGTGCGGCTTAATTAATTAAATACTCTCGGTATCGTCTCGTTGTTTGCATTTTGTTTTATTTTAGAAACATTCGCGTGTCAGATGACTTTAACCCCCTGAAAGGAGGCTATCCGGCACAACTTCTGTGCTCCGTGTGTTTGCGGATGAAACATCTATCCCAATAAAGTTGAACTAAACTGTACAACAATTTAACATTCTTAGCGAAACTCGTTTAATACATACCGTATATGTATCCTAAATGTATACGAGAGTATAGTGATTACCCGCGTAATTGCACAGACCAGATAATGGCACATATTCTCCATGCCCTGAACTTTTGCCCTGTTTTGTACATGATGTGAACCCAGATAATTGCACACACAGGATAAATGCGCATATTTTACAAGCCCCACATCCAACTTTTGTATGGAAGTGTGACCGAATAATTGCATAAACCGGTTAATTGCAAAGACCGGATAATTGCACATATTCTCCATGCCCTGAACTTTTGCCCTATGTTTTATACATGATGTGAACCCGGATAATTGCACACACCGGATAAATGCACATATTTTACAAGCCCCATGTGCAACTTTTGTTTGAAACTATTTGGCATTTTTGGTTATATTCAATAATGAAAACCACGTTCATAATGGGTGAACATGGTTTTTTTGTGCAAAGTTTTAAAATTTTATTGGTGGTTTATAATATCGTTGAATAAAGTTTGCTGCCATTTGAGTTATCTATTGCATTTATGCCTCCTCATCATAGTCATTAATCAAGACATTAATTGATAACATCATTTGAAACATGCGATTTATTCGGTGTGTTGTACATCAATCAATAGTTTTGATAAGGTTTTTTTACACGTTTTCTTAATATGAATGCCCGTTTTGAACTATTCTCAGTTTTATAACCGATAATTAGTTGAATAACGCAATAATAGCTTTGATAATTATAATCGTTGTTCAAATCCTGTGATACTGTTTTGATGCTGCATTGATGCTATAGGGAAAATAATCTCCAAATAGCCCCACAGTTTCGTCATTTGTTCGTAAAACTCTGCTCTGATTATCCTGTTCCTTTATTTCCGTTAATCTGGGGCATTTTTTATTAACTCCAACATTTCTGCTCGAAAATCCATCTTTCATCAATATATTTGGTGGAAGAACGGCCATTGGCATTTTTTTTCAGTTCCTTTGATGAATCATTGACCATTGTTTCGTTTTCATCCAACCCTCCCACTCGATATTGAATGATTCACCCCGAACACAATGGCTACCCCCATATCTGCCGCCGCTGTTACATGCCCTACTGTAACAATTTCGGTATTACACTCAACTTTTCTTAGGTCTCGTCGTTTGGTGTTTGTGACCACAACGATTAATCATTTTGCAATGACGCTTTCCCTTTTTTTTATCCCTCTTCTTTCTCCTCTTATTTTGGGGCCTCTATAGTGGTTGATCCTCTTTTTTTTTAGTTATCATAAAAAAGAAATAAAGACTCGACTGTGTGTTTTCTCTAATAAAGACGCCACAACACAGCACTATTTTCTGAGCTTTTTCATCGACAATAAGGGACACGTAACCAATCTTAATCCCACGTGATCAACACTCGAGTCGAATCACAAAGACCGAAACGCCATCATGTACCAAAATAAGATTTAATATTTCATTTATTGTCAAAGTTTGAGTTTGATAACCCAATTTTAATTAAACAAGGGCATTTCAGCGTGCTTTCTTAATTATCGAGGTGAATTACAATTTACGTGTATTTCAAACCGTGAACATGTTTGAAAACGTTGAATTTCATTAGCAGCTATTCATTTAGGTCTTTTCAAATGCGAACGAAATTGCGATACTATTTTTTTTTTTAAATTATCATGTAGACATCGATAAATAACATTTGCAATAATCCATTGAAATCTCGTGTTTCCATTGAAATCTTCGTGTGTTCCATTCTGCCAATTTCCAGTTCTGAAGGCATACTATAATAAGTTTTTGTCACATACTAAATTTGTTTAAAATGACCTAATTTTTTACTTTTGTTGTTGTTGTAGAGTTTGAATTGACGGATTGCCGACGATGTGGGATGACTACGTAGAACGTTGCAAAAAAAGGTAAGTTTGCAAAATTGCTACATTTACCTGTTTATCTGAAATGTGTTCTTAACATGTTCCATAAAGTTGAGAACAACGAGTTTGAGAAACTTACTTTTGTCGACGTTCACACACATGATATCCGTCATACTTATGTCATGTCTGAGGATATGCAGTAGTATAAACTATTCTATAGTTGGCTGGAGCAGAACATGGACACACCTGGACACACCTGGACACACGTATTGTCCATTCTTGGCTATTCTTGGCTAATAACACTTCCAACAACACTCCATATATGGTGTTCTATTGTTCTAAAAGCGACACGTGCAGCGGCGCGCGTGAATATGAGCACGTGCAATTGTTCCAATTAATTTGAAATTGTGTTCCGAGGTTTGGAACGAGTTTTTCTTTGTTCTGTTCCTGGTATTGATATAAAAATTGACGGATTTAAAATGAGTTCATCAAGCTTTACAAGTTTTATTTAATTTCTGTCAATATCAGGGAGAATTTTCAGCTGGAATTGCAAGAAGGAGTGGGGCATTTACAGGTTAGGCACTTGCATACTCAACATACGGGCTATTCAAAAGTGCAATACGACCTCTTCATGGCTATGTAGGGCCATTCGAACGACATGCTGTATGCATGGTTATATATGTATATGACGAGTAAGTGACCCATACATGTTTACTATGATCATTCAAAAGCTAAATAGGGTCCATATACACACACGGCACACACAAGTCCATGTATGTCAATATATGGCTAGAGCAGGGACCTTTGTCAGTATCATGACCAATTAAATCTATTCGAAATGTTAATAATCAACTGTTCGTTCTTGTTCACTACATAACATTGCTTATTTTTCCATATCTCTTTTTTTTTTGCGTGCGTTTTTTCGCTAAATCTTCCTTTTTTGTCGCTGGTCGGTCTTTTGAACTTCTATATGGAAAATTGTGGGCGATGAAGGAATCAAACACAAATCAATACAGCTTATTTAGGACAAATAGGGGTCTGCTCGAGAACAGGAGGAAAGTGCATTTTTCTAGCAAATTCTCTCGCTTTTTCCTCCGTATCATCGTCCATGCTGTACGTGTTGTCCGGGCTCAATTAATTTCTCCGTCGACAGGCAGCCCTATTATTAGCCCCCCCTTTTTTTACACACACACGTGACCTTCCACTCGCATTGTGATCGAAAGCACCGAGTTCTTTGGGTTAGCCGCAGTGACAAATGATGTGGCAAGGCGCGAATGCCACGTTAAGAGCTGACCCAACAATGGCAGGCATCGATCAGGGGTCAACTTATATCTCCATCCAGATGTCTCCCAAAAACTAACTCGGCCTTCACCCTGCGTGGGCACATGCTTTTTGTGTCTCTTTCTAGGAGCCTTATATAGAGCTTAGATATATACATGTACAGATGTTGGAGGATGCTTGGGAGATTCAGCTGGAAGTGGAATGACAGCCACTGTAACAGTTTGATTGAATAGAAATCCATAGTGCTGGTGAAAATTTGAATCTCAATCATTGATTTACTGCAGATAGTGTTTTTCACCAGATGTGCCGCGGCACATTAGTGTGGCAGGTACAGTCTAATTTGTATAGGTCTTAAAATTTGTATACTTGTCCAATGCTCGACATTACAGTTTGAGCATGCAAACGTCTTTATACTTACCTTAACTTTAATGGCGGGAAGGGAGGAGCCACGCACTGAACTACCCAATGAAGTAATTCAACGAATGAGTGCGCATGCGTGGTTCTTTCCTTCCCGCCATTAAAGTTAAGGTAAGTATAAAGACGTTGGAATTGCTCAAACTGTCCATTGCTTATCCATATCTTAAGTTTAATGGCGGGAAGGGAGGAGCCACGCATTGAACTACCCAATGAACTAACCCAACGTAATGGATGCGCATGCGTGGTTCTTTCCTTCCCGCCATTAATGTTAAGGTAAGTATAAAGACGTTGACATGCTCAAACTGTCTATTGCTTATCCATACCTTAACTTTAATGGCGGGAAGGGAGGAGTCACGCATTGAACTAACTCAACGTAATGGGTGCGCATGCGTGGTTCTTCCCTTCCCGCCATTAAAGTTCAGGTAAGTATAAAGACGTAGACTTTGCTCAAACTGTCTGTTGCTTATAGATACCTTAACTAATGGCGGGAAGGGAGGAGCCATGCATTTAACTACCCAACGGCCTAACTCAACGTAATGGGTGCGCATGCGTGGTTCTTTCCTTCCCGCCATTAATGTTAAGGTAAGTATAAAGACGTTGGCATTGCACAAACTGTCTATTGCTTATCCATACCTTAACTAATGGCGGGAAGGATGGAGTCACGCATTGAACTACCCAACGACCTAACTCGACGTAATGGGTGCGCATGCGTGGTTCTTTCCTTCCCGCCATTAATGTTAAGGTAAGTATAAAGACGTTGGCATTGCTCAAATTGTCTATAGCTTATCCATCCTTAAGTTTTAAAATTTATAAAACATTTCTAACAGTTAATATAATGCAAACGAAAGTGAAACTCAAGACTATAAGCATATTGATCTGAAGAAATAATTTTGTTTTACTGCGCCTTACACACATTGTGTCGTGAAATATTACCTATATTTTTTTTTCTAAGAAAGTTCACCTATAGGCTAAAATGAGGGTTGGTTTGAACAACACCAGTAAAGCATTCTGAGGGTAGGATGAATTCTCATTGACTCGTTAGCTAACTCGGATGCATTTAATAATAACACTCTCTTCTGTCCTTAATGGAGTTTTGAATGTAGGCCATAACATTTGAAGGCAATTCCATTAAGGGTAATATAACATCGTGGATGCCATTTCAACGCAGCGTTGTTTGCTCTCGAAATGCCTTCGCGTCCATTATTATAAGGCGCCCCCCTATAGATGTCATAATAATATAATCAATGAGTGCCACAATAACTATTCAATGCGGCCTTAATCATCGAAGAATCCCGCTGAGACAAATGGCTGATTGGCCCACTTTGGGACAGACTTTTGGAAATATTCTGTGGAAGAACGCAATAATGATTCGTTTGACCATCATTGCTCGATTTCAAAAGGGGAATTACTTTTATACGAGGTCTGTCATACTTAATGGGAATTAGAAATAACTAAGAATGGATTCAGTTTTACATTATTCTTGGCCACTGATGACATGTATCAAGTTAAGTTTTTAGATGTGATGGCGTCTGCAACAACACGTTTTGAGCAGAAATTGTAATAATAGCACTTGTAGCTTATTTACGCGAACGGAAATACATGCATGAAATTGAACATACGTACATATGTATCCATGCATATGTCATATTTTTCCATAAATTGTCATACGTCGAATTTGTGACCCTGAATGTCCAATATGACCAGATCTATGTGCATCCGTCTATTGTTATGGTCCACCTTCAGTTATGTCCATATAACATTGTGTTGTACAGTCGAACCCAGTTAATTGCACAGTGACCCGGCAAGCCGAAAATGTGAAATGAACCGGTTTATGCAATTATCCGGTCACAATTCCGTACAAAAGTTGCACATGGGGCTTGTAAAATATGTGCATTTATCTGGTTTGCAATTATCCGGCTTCATATCATGTACAAAACTGGGCAAAAGTTCAGGGCATGGAGAATATGTGCAATTATCCGGTGTGTGCAATTAAGCGGTGTGCAGTTACGCGGGTTCGACTGTATGTGCTATATTAATACTTTGAACACAAATTCTTAAACATATGTTTAAATTCCAAACGTCTGCCATATATGGTCATACACGTTTTCATTCATATATGGGAAAAATTGTGGCCCTTTATAATTTGTCCACCTACATTGAAACTTTTTGGAGTGAAACTAATAGTATTTTAGTGCCATTTTGTGGAGTTATGGAGATTCTGTTTAGGGGAGAACCGAGCAACAACACCATCGTCTTATTACGTGATGTATTTCCAAATGCAAGCCTCGATCATCAGTCTAAGATGGCGAAAGTGACATTAAAAAAAACTTGAAGAGTGGGAAGCGTGGGCATTTTCCTAGTGTTTCTTCCGCGGATTCGGGCGCCACAAAAGGCGCTAAGTGACTTTGATTGTATCCTGTAAGCGGTCATTTTTTTGCCCGCCAATGAGAAAGGTCGGCCACGGCTCATTAGGCAGCCGCTCTTCTGGCTCACCCCGACCACACATCTGTCATTGCCGCACCGGTGTCGCCCAACGGAATCCGAGCAACCGTACTTACTATACGTTCATGTCTGGCGATGTCAAGACGCCAAATGACGCCGTTAAGCTAATGGCCGACATTACAATAGACAAACAACGTTTCAGAAACAAATCCAAAGTTTCAACTTTGGCGAGTGAATCAGTTAAGCTACGAGCTAAAAACACCCAACAAATAAGCCAAAAAACAATTTTTGATTTTTTGTATACGGTTGTAAAAACTTAACATTTAGCCATTCGCAAAACCTTCACATGTGATGCTACTACTATTTTAACAAAGAATGTGAATATGGTATTAGTTCGAAATTCAACATTTGAATTACTTTCATAATTAAATTCACTTCTGTATAGAAATTCAGAAAAAAATAATTCGACTATAGTGGAGTAGGGGAAAGTTAACTTGCATATGTTAAATATAAGGTATAATACATGTTTGGGGCCATTCAAAAAGGATTTTCCCTGAAATTCCTTCAAAAATTCCCCCTCCCCTGTCCCAATGGTGTCTATTTTAGCCCAGACCCCCCTTTCTCCCCTCATAGACGTCCTTATTATTTTTAAAGTATTAAATTATTTTTAAAGTAGGGTGTTCAGAAAATGTGTTGGAACATACAAAGGTCCATCCTATAAATTTCCAAGCACCGGCCTCGCTGCCAATTCCACATTTTCCCTCATTTTTCTGATTATCGGAAATTTCCTGACCTGGGAAGCGTTTAAAAAAGGGAAGGTTTTGAAAAATTCATGTATATTTGGGACTTCTTCCGGTGTCCATTTTCCCTTTCAGTGACCTTTAAAACTCAATTAAACAGAAAATCCAAAAACTGAAAAATATCATCTAAATATCATCAACCAATTTTATATAAGAGTGTTTGTGTTATTAGAGAGATTGAGCCAGACAACGCCTTAACGTTAACCTTAAAGTTAGAGGCCTGGAAGAGAGGAGCCACGGACTGAACTACCCAATGAACTAACTGAACGTCATGAGTGCGCATGCGTGGCTCTTCCCTTCCCGCCTCTAACGTTAAGGTTAAGGCGTTGGCTGGCTCAATCTCTCTATTCTTCGTTTGATTTTTTGTTTTGAAGTTTGTGTGAACGGCTTCTTAAGTCTATTTCCCTGCACGCAGCGCATCTTTTTTGCCCGATTGAGCCTGCTGTGGGTTTGCCTTTTGTGCCCATTTCTCACTTTCTTTCTAAAACGGCTTTTGGTGTTTTCTCTTCTTTTTCTCGTTCACTACAATGGTCGTGTATTAGTGGACTTGGCCCATAAGTCATCGGCTGACAGTTCCGACCACTAATCTTTCATTTGTACATTATATAATGGAGGAGATTGTTTTTAAGCTTCCGACATCCATCAACTGGCCGTAGCATGCGGAGAATTTAAAAAAGAAACCGGGTTTCGATAAGCAAACCATACAACATATACTCGTATGTGCAACTACGTATACTGTCTGTAGTAAGCTCGCTATACTGTATACTGTACTGTTACGCCTCGTCCACACGATGCGGTTTTTTTGACTAATCGGAAATTACGCTGAATAGGTTTCTAACCGGATGCAGTGTTCCAATTTTCTATATAAATTTCGAATTTTATCACGCGCCTCATTTTTTCGAATGTTTTACGTTCCAATTTTCTATTAAATTTCGAATTTTATCACGCGCCACATTTTTTATACCGTATTGCAAAAATAAACGATTCGGGAATTAATCCGTACGATGAATAAGACGTATCGTGTGAGCGTACAGATGCATGCGCCGCTGAAGAATTCGGTAAACAACCTCGTGCGGCAAATCGGCCGATACGGTCTCGTGTGAACAAGGCGTTATGCCCCGTTCACACGAGGCCGTATCAGCTGTTTTGCCGCACGAGTTTTTTTTTTTCAGCGGTACATGCTTGTCTATCTGTGCGTCCACACGATACGTCTCCGGAGTCGTGTGAACGCACAGATAGAAAAGCATGCGCTGCTGAAAAAAACCTCGAACCGCAAACAGCTGATACGGCCTCGTGTGAACCGGGTGTAACGAAGGCCCTTTATATTTTTCCCATACACATTCCCACATGTCTCTCCCTTATCAATGAAATTTCATACGGTATTTTATACAAGAGCGTGCATTTTTTAAATGAACAAGATGGGCACTTTTTACATTAATGTACATGCTTCTTGCAATGGCGTCTAAAGGCGCATTTCCCAGAGTGTTTTTCTTCAAAATCCCGTCTCCGCACATTTTATATTTTTTAAAAAAAGCAAACTGATGTGAATCCATTATGTATTAGCTAAACGCAGTTGACATTTTTTTTTCCGACGATTACTCTCGCTCGTGTGTATTGACGTGAAACAATGAGGACTGTCAGCTTTTTACGCCCATTCCTATAGCCAAAGTGAAATATTGTTCGTCTGACCCCAGAACGTTATTTACGAGACAATAATGCACGACTATGCCAAGAATAAAGTTTAGCACTTTATATAAGGAAAAAAAAAAAATAGGTTTTTTTTTCTGTATGGATTACCACTACTTTTATCAACGTTTTTGGAAAATCTTCGGATATTACCAATCGACTAGGCAGACAGACAAATGGGGTGAGAATGTGGAGATATAAAAATATACATGTATTGCAATACCGTCCATATATGACGTCCTATATAAAACGTAATACATTCGAACCCGCTTAATTGCACAAATCGGATAAATGCACATATTTTGCAAGCCCTATGTGCAACATTTGTACGGAATTGTGAGCGGATAATTGCATAAACCGGTTAATTGCATATTTTCGACTTGCCGGGTCACTGCAATTAAGTGGGTTCAACTGTATTTTGATATTAAGAGAGGTAGTGACTTTTGGACTAAAATGTATATTTTCTATTTTTAAAGTATCTACTGGAAAAAGTAGATACTAATAAATGTTTCCCATAGCTAGTGTAGCCATTTGAAGGATTTTAGCAACAAATTGAGCCAGGATTACTGTATTTAAAATCCGGATAATTTCATAAACCGGTTAATTGCACTATTGCCGTTGTGCAATTAAGCGGGTTCGACTGTCCACACATGTAAATATATCATATAACATATAACAGGCTCTATATAATTTTTCCACACAACTTTTATATGCACTGTGTTATCAAAAAAAATTGCATAACTCGTTTTATTGCGGTGGTGTACTGGATCCGGAACTGGATTCCATAAAAAATCAAGTTCAAGAATGGAGATTTTGTGGTAAAAAAAACTATCAAAAATCCAAACACCAGAACTCTGCAAATTCATGAGAAATAGCCATTTTCTTTTCCCTTCGTATATTTCTTTCCAAACATAAGCATCGGTTTTATAACAGTTATCGAATTTCGAGTAGATGGGGGGTGAGGGGAGAGAATCGGTTTGTCCACAAGATTACCCCGAGCTTCTTGTGGGTACACCGATGCATTCAGGGTGGCAAACACAATTTCAAGTTAGCATGTCGATTTTCCCTTTTGAAAGGCTGATAACTCAATATGGCATAATGCTGTTGTCATGTGTCAATAAGTAAGCATTAAGCGACAAGCCCATTTTCATGTTTTTATATACGTTTGTATGCGTGCCATAACCCAGGTGGATGCGAGGATGATGATGGCAACTTGAAGGTCCGTTAAATGCACTGAAATGGACATTGAAAAAAATAAAACGTTTTGTTGGACGTTAAGTGATCGAAGTGGGTGGTCACGCATATATATGGAACTATTGTAGTTTCGCTAATAATCGCCAGGGGAATAAAAATCGATAAAAAAAGGTAACAGTGTTGAGCTTACGTGTAGGCGTACTATCTTCAGTTTAATTGAATGTAATCGTTTTGACTTATTGAACGGTTAAATTAGTGGATCAGAGTTCATACGAATCGATTGTTGTAACTTTTAAGACGTAGCTAGCACATCGACAATGTATATGTGGACTTGCACCGCATGTTTGTTATGGGCTGGAATTTGTTGTTGAACGTACACAAAGGAACGACGACAATATTATCGTTAATTTATTCCGATTAAACTTTGCCACGATCGGGTTTTAGTTTGTTTCAAATCACGTGAACACGACTGAAGGTACGTTTAACACAAGGTACGCCACGTGATGGCGTAAAATGACGTAATTGAACCTGATGCGTGGTGATGGCAATAGACAGTTTGAGCGTGCCGACGTCTTTATACTTACCTTTAACTTTAATGGCGAGAAGGGAGGAGCCACGCTTTGAACTACTCAATGAACTAACTGAACGTATTGAATGCGCATGCGTGGTTCTTCCCATCCCGCCATTAAAGTTAAGGTAAGTATAAAGACGTTGGCATACTCAAACTGTCTAATATGCAATTTTAACTGACTGACCCTAGACAATAGACAGTTTTCGCGTGCCAACGTCTTTATACTTACCTTAACGTTAGCTGCGGGAAGGGAGGAGCCACGCATTGAACTACCCAATGAACTAACTGAACGTAATGGGTGCGCATGCGTGGTTCTTTCCTTCCCGCCATTAAAGTTAAGGTAAGTATAAAGACGTTGGTATGCTAAAACTATCTATTGTCATTCACTCATTTTGGGCCCATCTGTCGAAAAATTATCTCGATTATAGTGTAACCTTTCCCGCCAATAATTGTCAAAAAATGCTAAGAACTTTCTTCGAAGTTGGCGGGAAACAAGTTCTTTTAAATTTGGCCGTGAGTCTGCGTTATAAGTACTTGCACCAACTCATCGAGTTTGACATTCTATAAATCTCATTGGTCAATTACAGTATTAATTTAATCAAATCACATTTGGATTAGAACTGATTGGGTCATGAGCTCTAGATTAAGCTCGTTCATAATGGAAGTTTTACATCGAACTTAACGCGAAAAACTTTCATTGTTACAACATTAATTCGATCAGTTTGTACCTAGTTTAGCTTTTATGAGAAGAAAGATTCTTCAACAGTAACAAAGTGTAAATTTCCAGTTTTTGGGGCCTAGTTATTGCCTGATGTCCAGTCTTGATCAAGTGCAGGTGAGTAGTTAATTTCTTTATGAACGGAGGCAAAGTAATATAATTCAAGCATTCCAGGTTTCCAAGGCTCATTCTTTTACATTTTCAAGAAGCCCTAACACTAATAATTATCTCAAAATTTCTAAAAAGTCACATACTGGCGTTAATTAACACGAATTTTTTTCAAAACTTTTTTGAAGTGATACAAATTCAAGTGAATTTTCTGCATTATTTCTGCAAGACTGCTTATACTTTTCGACAATTAGAATATTCCTTTTATACTTATTAACATTTTAACTTGTGTTGGCAACTGGGTTATGGTTAACTAAAGGAAACAACTGAAATAATTTGATAACAGTAATTTTAAATTGACAAATACAGTGTTTGCTTTAAAAACCTCTCGTCTTCAAAGTTCTTGTTTTTGGAAGTTTATTTATTTAGAAGATTCAATGTTATAAACATACAATTTGCTACATACAGTATGTACATCTAAATTTTAGTTACAAAGCAAAAAACATTTATTAAATTATAACATGCAAGCAGTTTACAGACATGAAAAAGTCATTATGACTATTCAAGACAGGCCATCGATTGATGAATTTGTGATAATCTGTAGTAACAGATTTAGTTAGTTCTCACTAGTTTACTGGCATTTGTATATTTATTCAAACACTTTAGACTTCAGTCATATCTATGGCTTCTGCATTCAGACAAACTGTTTTTGGCATGTTCTGAAACCTCACTGTGCAATACTGGTTGGCTTCAGTTTTGTCAATCAAAACGTCTTTTTGATTTCTGGTAAGCAGGGGTTGGGCAGAGTATTTCGTGTTCTTTGTATGTTGCACAGTTTGATGACAATGACGTTGCCTTCGATAATACCGAATAAGCAGTCCAGTTGCAATTAAAGCGAGTGACATGAACACCGTGATCAAGGCTACGCTTGTGTGCAGAGTGTTGGTTTGTTCCGAATCTTCAAAACCATCCAAAGCCAGAGGTTTCATATTTGTCCCATTTTGTGATGGCGGCCATCCACTGATGATTGAGCGTTGGATTCTTTTGCTGCCTTCCGCTAATCCAATAGTATACAAAACCTGCACAAACCACTGAGGGACAGCATCAATCTAAATAATCAACAAGTTGAGCATTATCGAATCAATATTCACCTGCTCTATGTAAATTTTTTTGAAAATAGTGACTGCAAAAGATCATGGAAAATAATTTACTGTTTTTTTTAAGTGATGAATTTTAGCTTAAATTCTTCAGATATTTTAGAAATGGCAAGTAAGTTGGCCTACATATAATTTTAATACAAGCAAGTATAAAGTATAAATAAAACTGACTTGCCTTGTATAATCCATCGACATCGAAAACGAATCCATCCATGCCATTTACCGACTGCATCGGAGCATAAGCAGAGTTGTCTTTTACAAATATTGCATTGAGATCTTGAAAATTGCCATTGAGCATTTCTCCTTCATAAAAATTCTTCCTGTCCTGCAAATGGAAATCATTCGAAAATTTGAAAGCAAAATTTAGGAATTCGTGTAGACCTTGTTTGCATAACATAAAGCTGAAAATTACCAAAACTAGGATGCGGTGCTTCAGATTTTTGCTTGGTCGAAGGCAACCGAACTGAGGTCCTTGATCATATTCCTCTCCACTGGGATCGTAAACGGGGCGATGATTGTCCAGCCCGGCACATAGAAAAACTTTTTCGATTTGAAGCCGATATGCGGATGCCAGATCTTGACTAGGATGCCACAAAACTCGCCCATATACTTTTTGCCCTGCGAACATTAATGATAGATAAGGGTTGATGTCAAACAAGACTGGAAAGTATGAAAGTTGTTGAAGCGCACCTTTTGAAAATGCCACGTTGTAATCGGCATCCAACAGAGGACTCTCGACATGTCTTGGATCGGATAGGAAAATGTTTTCGTTGTTCAGCAGATGAAACTCTGTGTTTAGAGTGTATGTTACCGGGACAGGTCTGCTGGTTTGTTGGAAAGCTATGGGTATGACGAACCTGTAATTCGAACGTATCGGTATGTTCGTAAGACTTAATTTAAGAAACTAACATGGATCGGTTGCCCAATGCCCTTTGTTTACAGGGTTACACATTCTGCAATATTGATTAACAACTATTCAATATAATGAAATTTCTAAAAGTGACAAGTAATTATTGAATATTAAATACACTGCCTGGCCATAATTCCTGAGCCCTTGCATTCATTATGTAGTCACCATATAATTACGCAGTAGTGCATATAATTAATGTAATTATGTCCTCATCTAATGCGTTGCGTATAAACGTTGCAGAGTAGTTTTTGTTAAATTTAATCATGGCACCCAATGCTGTCAAGCAGAAAGCCAAACCGATTAGCGAGTTTGATCGTGGACGAGTTGTTGGTTAACGTTTTTATGGAATACCAGTAAATGACGTTGCACAATCCGTTGGCATTTCACAATCAAGTGTACCGAGCTAGGTGGTTTAGTGGTAACGCTATCCGCCTGGCAATCGGGAGACTCAGGTTCGAATCCCGACTGGGT
>JAUJYV010000506.1:0-38610 GCA_033995625.1 Ophyiulus pilosus | reverse complement strand
AGTTGGTCAGGGAAATTTGCTTTCAAACCTGGAAAAGTCAGGGAAGTTGAAAAATTTATTTGTGGGGGTACCCTGTGCTATAGAGTATGATTCCACTGTAGTCGTATACTCTGTACTTCTACTCATGAGTACAATTTGCCCAACTGCCATTGCACAGTATGTGCTTTGAGGATGTGCTCTGTTAATCATGCACTTTCACAAATGCGCGGGAACCGTGTATTGATTGAAGTGTTGATATAACCTAATTTTTAAGCATACTTGTTAATAATAATGATGATCCAAAACTAATGTCTGCAAACGTACGCCATGTACCTCTGCCGGGATGGAGAGGATCCTCCACGTATATTCAAAGGGCCGTATGCCCCATAATTGCTTCCTGAAAGTCATTGCACTGCTCTTTTATTTAAGTGGCGTTGCGAAAGGTTGGAAATAAAACATATCGAGCAATTCGCTTTAATCGAGCTTCTTCCTCGCATTGCGCACCCCGTGATTGCCGAAGAATATAAACCTAATTGTTTTTGTTGATCTTTCCCGGGAAAAGGACATAAACCATCATGGCCTCAACGTGGCAAATTCCTGGCACACATTTCCTATACCGACGTGTGGTGGTGCGTTTTTTCCATTACCGTTTCTGTATTGAATACAAAACTAATTCGTTTTCTGGAAGCTGTATTGCTATACCTTATATCACCACGCGAGGAAGAAGTGTCTCCTTCTACAAAACCCTTCAAGTTTTCCAGAAGTCGTTGCCTAGCCTGCTATGTATTCATGAGTGTGTCTCCTCACTTCTCAAGATTTCCCGGAGTTTTATTTCGCAAAATATAATATAAACGCATGTTTTTGTCCCTCAGAAGCCATCACGTAATATAGATTTGTCCATTCATTCGTCCAGTTGCCATGGATACTGGATTGATGCGTCGACATACTGGCATTATAAGAATGCTGCAGCAGTTTGCCTTAAAAAATAGTGGGGATTTTTTTTTTTTTTTTTTTTTTTTTAAAGAAAACTCTTTGAAAAAGCCGGTGTGTGGGATCTGGCGGATGAAAGAATGCAGATGCATCTTTTATCTGGCAACAAAAATATATACTGTGGACGTGATTATAATTGACGTTATAGAAGATGTGGGCAGTTCAATTTCGTAAATCCAAACTTGCCAGAATTGATATAGTACATGAAATAACACCTCTATTCAGTGAAGTGGCAGGCGGGAAAGACGTATAAAAGGTGCTATTTTTGACCCTGCCCTTCTCTGTAAAGTCTGAATTGATTTTCCTACAAACTAACAATGTATCTTTTTTCAACAAGATTTTTCTTGTTCCCATATTTGACCAACTTGAATTCTAAGAAGAAAAACTACAAAGCCCTGTTTTCGCGAGTGACTGATATACTTGTATTTTTCATCGCCGATTTGGTTAAATGTGTTTAAAGTGAATGATGCGGGGGTTTAGACACGTTTATTTTTAGATATTGGTTTTTCGTAGTCAAATAGGCAAATACTGGTATTCTACATAAAACAAATATACTGTGACTGTGTCTCCATCTCATCCTCCAAAAGAGCAGTACTGGTAGGAAGTTGAGATTTGACATGTTTTGGCGAATATTTACCTTTGGTCGTTAAGTGGTCCTACACGTATGTATATTCTTCTTAAAGTTAACCAGTTTTATGGGGAAAAAACGAAGGTCGACCGCATTAATTGTTTTTTGGTAATGTCGTCAACAGAACAGTGGAATTATGGACTCGTATTGATTTGTCAATATTGGACTAATATTGCACTGATTACATCTTAAAGGAGTGATTAAGGGGTGGACTGACCAAGATGTTAGCTTGCCCGCTGGCACGTGGGCCCCTGATTAAGTGGGTTCCCATACACATTTCTTACATTAGTTATTTACTGTATACTGTTATGTATACTGCAATTACTAAAATATACATTTATTTCGTAATAAATATTAAATGAGAATCTTATAGTCGTGGGTGGGAGTCTTTCGTCTCCTGGCAACCTAAATGCGTGGGCCCAGTCCACTACTGGCAATAGCGCCCTCCGCTCCTGAATGCTGGGTATCAGGGTGATTAAGTTGAAATATATTGGCTGGTTAATGTAGTTAGGGACCATTCAAAAAGGACGTCCTCAAGAGAGGGTACGGGTCTACTGGCATGTGGACAGGGTTGAGGTTGGGGAAAGCCATTTTGAACGTCCACTAATGATGTGACTTTCAGTTTTTGGTTTTTCTGTTTAATTAAGTTTTCAAGATCAGTGAAAGGGGAAAAGGGACACCAGAAGAAATGTGTCCCCAGTCCCAAATGTATTACATGCCTAAATTTATGTTAAACACCAATTTTATGCTGGAATTTCCCTTCGAGGTCAGGAAATTTCCTTTAATCGTACAAACTTGGAAAAATGTCGTCATGCAACTTCAGGACATGTACACTCCCAAGTCTTTGCTACATTGCCTTGAGAGAGCTCGGCGACGTTAGCGTTTTTTATTGAAAATGTTTCGAGTAAACGTTGAGCAATTCTCGGAAGGATTAAAAATCAATAAGCCAGATGAATTTATATGCCTTTTTTTTCCTGTCATTTCAGATACGACTATCAGGTTCTTCTGCAGAATTCCACCTTCTGTCTGGTACCTCGAGGTCGGCGACTGGGCTCGTATCGTTTTCTGGAAGCACTGCAAGCTGGTTGCATACCTGTGCTTCTGAGTAACGGTTGGGAACTGCCTTTTTCCGAGGTGATTGATTGGCGCAAGGCGGTGGTGTGGGCCGATGAGAGACTCCTGCTTCAAGTATCGGATATCGTGCGATCCATCCCACCCACGAGAATCCTCGCTCTACGTCAGCAGACCCAGATTCTGTGGAATAATTATTTCTCATCTGTTGACAAAATTGTCCTCACCACGCTAGAGGTATGACAGGCGATATTGCCACTGACATTTAACAAATGACGCGTTTAAGGTCAATGGAAACATCCTACAATATTCATGCTTTTCTGAGAATTATAGCTAGTCGCAGAATGGCAATTTCTAAAAAAACGAATTATTGGTCCATTTATCTATTAGTTTCAAGATTTCAAGAATTTTTAGTTTTATCAAAACCAGTAGTTGACTTTGGACCGTTGCGACATATGGAGGTTCGGCTTTACGACCATTTTGGGTTTTAGCTACACAATAGCTAAAGAAAGATAATAAAAAGTTGTAAAAGTAGTTATGGTCGACATGTAGAGAGATGACAAAAACTTTAGACGAATTATTAAGAATGCTGCGTGAAAAGCAAAGAATATCCGACTTGTGTCCAAATTCAACAGTCTGTCAGATTTTGTCACGGTCGTAAGTCGAACGCCATTTTGTATCTGATACCAGCTTGTATATGTTCTCAGAACGCTATTAGTATTGGAGGTGTAAGTATACTGGGTATATCTGTGATGATAAAGTAGCCTGTATATAGGACTACCGTAAGCCGTTACACCGCTTCACAAGCAGATTCACAGCCGTTAGCCGTTGCACTTCCGTTTCACGCCGCTGCTTAACATGTCCACTACAAAATCTTAGTTCAAAATCATTGGGTTGATGAAATATTACAACTCCTACATTTATTTTAAAATTTAGACAAGCATCCGATTTTTCCCCTTCTTATATTTTAACATTTCACCAACCCAATGTTCCTTGGTGGATGACTCACACACTATATATACGATTATATACGTTTTATAGATAAAATCGGGTTTTTTTAAAAACAGGATCAATTTAAACTCTTGTTTTTTGTATTGACGGTATGGGGCCTGTATGGGTGTTGCTGCTTTCATACCATCCAAAGATGCATTTGACCAGAACTTCCCACGCAGATTTTTTTTCTCCCACAAACATCACCTTAAATTTTTACAAAGATTTAAGTTGGATGACAGATCATGAAATCCTGGAAAAATGTCTTTGTTCGCACCATCTGCTGTTCTTCTACATCCCAGACAAGCTTTCTTTTCACTGAAATGACTTAGGGCCTGGTTGCAAAAAACAAATCATTTTCGTGATACGATCGAAATGTTTAATTGAAATGGTACATTTGAAATGTTAAGCAATGAAGAAACTCAATACTATTAACATTTTCAAATTTGTATCGACCATCCCTTGTATAAAAAATGGATCCAGAAAACATGTAATGATATTAAGATTATGACATGTTAAGATTACAACGCGATGGGTTTCGATATGACACATGAAGAAATATACTATATTTGTCAGTAGCGCCATTTTTATGGTAATGACAACGGAGGAATAGACCTTATAATACCCCAGGGATCTGAGAAATTAATAATGGGCTGTATATGTATACGTACATAGGTTTGTTTCATACATGTATTTTGAACTTCAATCTTTGTGATTGGTTGGCCTAAGGCCCCCGAACGAAACAGCATAAAAATTGATCACTCTTTATTTTTCTTTCACCAAATTTAACGTTTTTATCTATACAGCGAAAACAATACACGACTATGTATTGTTTTGAGGGCTGTTTATTGCGGGTGGTTTAATGTTTTGTCTAGATTCTGGAGTTTGGAGGCTACTTCTTCACCCACTCGTTTTCAGATTTCTGGATGATTAGATTAGTCAATGCTCGCTCGACTCTCGTTTAATTTTGCATTTGGCCCTTGAGGATGTTTTTGAATCACAGTAGGTTTCTTTTATGTGTTAACAAATTGTTTTTTCGAAATATATTTGTGTTGCTTAAAATAAATCTTCCAGTCGAAGTTATTTTTGCGTTGAAAATTACCATAAATGATAAAACGGGTTGAGAACAGGATACCTTATGTATGCTAAACAAAGGATTAAAACAACAAAAAAACATTCATTCGAAACAGACATAACTGGAATTTGACTGTCTGATCGGCATCTGATATACCTGTAATTTTAACCTTGAATTCGAAAGTCGTAACAAATAATTTATTCATTTGACAAAACAAATAATGATGAAACGAAAAATATTACTTTGTCATAAAAGACAAAGCAGCTTTATTCAGACGCCTACACATAGAAAAGATTGGCATTAACGATAGGTGAATGTGCTTATTATAAATAAAGAGCCTAAAAGGTAGTAGTGTCACATTTTATGTAAAATTCTGAGATTCTGGTACAGAAGAGGCTACGGTACGTGCAATGATAAAGTCTTATCATGAATGGACATGTTTGCCATGGGTTTTTGAATGGTTCCATTAGCTCGGATCACGCCCAATACGCACTTGTACATGCAAATTGGACTGACCTGATTATTGTAATATATATTTAGTGCAGAATAACTCCAATCGCGATTCTACCAATTTTCCATTAGAGGTGGATTCGTTGTGTCAACTCCCATCTAACATGGCGACGACTCACGCACGATTTGTGACCTCACGTGAGCAAACCCTAGAAATAAACGCCCTTTGCCATATAAAAAAGTTCGAATCAATGGCTTTTGGTTGCCTTAGAAGTTGCATATTCAATCGTTACTTTGAGGCTGAAAGTTTAATCAATGGAAGGGTTTTTACACGTTGGTAGCAACGATCATGTCAGTTTTCCCGATGACAAGTGGGCCCTGTGACCCTCTGATTCAATCTTTTCAAATTGGTCAAGATGTAGCATTGTCACTTTCAAATTATAAGTGCTTCTGAATGTACAGTCAAGATCTGGCGACGTACTTAGCTTTCGTTATGTATTAAAGTAAATTGTTTTCAGTTTTAGCTGGCTTCGATTAACAGATATTAGCCTACAACGTTTAAAGCAATTTGCATTCGCCAATGTCAGGATATGTAAACTTCTAATCCTGGGGAACATGAGGAAGTCAAGATGAGGCTAATGAGGAACAGATTGCAAAAGTCATTTTTGAAAATCAATAAAGACTTTTTGATAGCATGTACTGCTTCCTCATTCCTTATTACAGATAGTGCAGATTTGAAGTTCCCCAGATTTTCATCCAAGAAAAAGTTTTCACCCGTTTATTCCATTTGAAGGCGACCTTATATATAGAAGTGTACAAAAAGGGACCCTACCGTCCCATCACAAGCTAATTAAACTCTTCAAGCTTTTAAAATGGAGTTTTAACTTTTGGTATGATTCGCTTAGGCATATACTCCATTTTCATTTTGCAGATAATTAAAGAACGGATCCAGCTACATTTGGCCCGCACTTCCTTCACTTGGAATTCCCACCCAAGCGCTCTAGTCATGCTGCCCCAGTTTTCTGATGTGTTGCGAGACTACCCCTTCTACCTACAACCTTTGGGTGGTGCACCGCAAGAAAGGTTCACCGCTGTGATCTATGCTACAAGCCCTTCGCTTTTGCAAACTTCGCCTTTGTATAGACTCATCAAGAATGTCTCACAGTCACAATTTGTGGGCAGGGTAAGTAATAATATTCACGGCGCATCAATTTTGAGCTTTGGCAGTGGGTTGATACTAATAATTGAGCGAATTTTATTTTGCCGTAGATTGTGGTGCTGTGGACCAATGACCGTCCTCCTCCAGGCCTCAATTCATGGCCTACAACGCCCGTCCCAACGAACATTATCACTCCTCAACAGAAGGTAAAGATGTGGCGGCATGGTTTTAAGTAACTTGCTTAAATACTGCATAAGGGAGATTTTTTTCATTTTGGGAAAGATTAATAAATAATTTAGCATGTGAGTTGTCAAATATTCATGAAGAAATGATATGCTTTTACGCTATAATTGAATTTGCTTTCCTCAGCTAATGCACCAATAATTAATCGCTTCTGAATAAAAATTTGAAATTGCTGCTATAAATTTTGGCAGGATGATAGAATTGTTCTAGAGCAGGGTGGTCTAACATGCGGCCCCCGAAGCGGTTTTTTGGCACTCCTCGGCAATTAATTTATTTTTATAAAATTTTTATCTTGCAGTACACACAAAAGTGTTTATTTATGGAAAAAAATATAAGTGATCATTAAACATTGTAATTATAGTGTTTGCAACATGCATGTTCTTGTCGAAGGGCTCTTATGGCCCATTAAGTAAGAAAAGTTTGATCACCTTGTTGCGAGAACCTTACTTGAGATCTAGCTTGAGCACAGGTTAGCAATAAAAGTGTAGAGCGATGATATGAAAGGGTTGTTTTGGGGGGTTTTTTGGAGAATTTTGAATCTGTTGTGTTAATTTTTTTTTCTCATTTCTAGACAATCAGTGTTCGTTTTTATCCACACCCAATCATTCAAACAGACGCAGTTCTTAGTTTGGATGAGGATGCCATTTTAACCACTACTGAAGTAAGCAGACACTAGTTAATTAACGTTTGTAGATGTTGTACATGCTGTGTCTTCGTTTTAATAAACGTACGCTTAATTTGTTTCAGGTGGATTTTGCATTCCGGGTGTGGCTGTCATTCCCAGAAAGAATCGTGGGTTATCCAGCGCGATCTCATTACTGGGATGATACCAAAAGCTGTTGGGGGTACACGTCCAAATGGACCAATGATTATTCTGTGGTGCTTACTGGGGCTGCATTTTATCATAGGTAATAATGATATGAAATATTTATTCGTGAAAATGTTGAGCGATATTACAGGGAATTTCAGTTCACTAATGCCCACATATGTCAAGATTAACACCGGTTTTATGTTTCAGGTACTACAATTTCTTGTACACTCACTACTTAAACGGTCTTCTCCACAAGACGGTAGATCAGTCGCAAAACTGCGAAGACATTTTATTGAACTTTCTGGTCAGTCACGTGACAAAACTTCCGCCGATCAAAGTGACGCAACGAAAGCAATACAAGGAGAGCATGCTCCCAGGCAGCCAGAAGTTTCCGACGCCTTGGAACGACCCCGACCATTTTGTACAGAGGCAGACTTGCATCAATACTTTTGCCAGCATTTTCGGCTACATGCCGTTGGTGCGATCGAACATGCGTTTGGATCCGGTGCTCTTCAAGGACCCGGTCTCGAACCTGCGCAAAAAGTACAAGAAATTGGAATTGGTATGAGTTTCGCCGCTAGGATGCGCTGCCTGTGGACCAAAGTGGAACGACTCTCGAGCCACCCGTTGAATGGGGTGCGACGAGAAGCCCGGCCATTTTTCTACTTGATCAACCCTCGAGTGCTATGCCTGCCGGTCCCAGCACACTTAATGGTGTAATCCTCGGCGGGGACGTGGCACGGCGATGGGCACGTTGACGAGGTAAGAGATGTTTCTGGAACGGCTAGCATTTTAAGGCGCTTCAAGTTTAAGTAATTTATGTGCGATAAGAAGCCCTAGGTCACAGCTCCCACAAACTTCAACCTGGCATGAAAAACATACATTTCTTGTGTTAATTTGTCTGCTTTCTTGTTTACTAAGCTCTGCGGGCCATTTCCGCTTGCCGCCTTCTAACTGGTCACGTAGCCACAGAGCGTTCAATGGTAGCTCTACCCAGTCGAAAGAGCAGCTGTTTCTGAATGGCTTCGCATGCAAGGGCTTTTTTTTAAAAATTTGTATGAAGCCTTGATGATTTTATTTTTCCAATACCATTTTATGGTAAGGGTGCTATGGCGCTTTCACATTTCACTGCCCTATATTACTCTGGTCGCAGCTTGGTCTGCACATGCAATTTTTAAGTGAAAGGTCAATATGTTGCCTCAGTTGCCAACTACTAGATATCCAGCATGGTCACTACAGTCAAAATCGAGCCATGCCATATAGTTTTCCTAATGATGAAATTGCCATTTGAGTAGAGATTTTGGTTCGTTTTGTATTATTTTGTTAGGGATTTACGGATGTTACAATTGTTTTGTTTCGAGTGTATTTTTTGAGGTGACCGCGTGATTATTTATTTATTGTGATATGAGGTGCACCAGAACATCCCCTCGGGTTGGCACGAGTGCTAATTGTATGTTTTTCATGCCTTTCACGCCAAACATATTGGATTAATCAAGGGCCTAAACGAACAGAGATACGTCATGGGTATGTTGAGTCTAATATACCATGGTTGACGTCTTCTAATCGACGAACATATCGTTTAAAGATAATGGTTACATTGTTAAATTTTCTTCACGTGATTTATTGTACAGCCATCGAATTGTCTTTAAAGAAACTTTTCTATATGATGTAAATCGGTGGTAGTATTCACGAGCTGCCATTCTAAGCTTCGCTTACCCAATTTGCCTTCACACGAGAGCAAATATCATTGTTGCATTTTTTAAAGTCTTGGTCTTTTTTTAAATTAATGAAGGAATTGGTTAATTACTTTGTCTGCCTGAATTTAGTTTATCGAAATTTATGTGATATTTATAGTAAAATTTGCATCACTTTTAGTATATGAATAACTCATCCCTTCATTAGGGTTGTTGTGACACATTTCGGTAATAAAAATCGCATTAATTTCTCAAATTCCAACCAAATTGCCATTTTCAGTTGCCGCCACACCCACAAATTTGATCGCTGGGTGGATTTAGTCCAGTTAGCTTATTGATGGCCCCAATTTTGTCACTAATTATGCTAAAAATACATGGCAATCTCTAGCTTTGTATATGCAGAGCTCCATCGTTTAAAAATTCACTGGCAGAGCGCTTGGAACAAAAAGTGCCCCACTCGATTGCTGTTTGGTTTAAAAATGAACAAAACCTAATTTGGTGTCTTGGTACTTAAGTTTCATAGAACGAAATTTCGTGAATACTGTCATTGTAGCTGTTGTGCTGTTCGATTTGTTGAAATCGAATACAAGCCTGACAAATGTATGTGCAAAGGGAAATTGGTGGTGCCAGCTACTAAGCCTTTGGTTATTAATGCTGCAGTCATTTTCTTTACATTTTTGGCATTTTATATGAACTGGACGTTGACAAGGCCCTACTTGAAAATATGGCTATTTTCAGACACACATTTGCTGCATGGTCCAATCGCGATGAAACATTTTTATTTATTAGTCTGGACAAGAAACTCTTGAAAAATGTTCTAAACTTCGTACACTCCAAACGTTTTACATAAACCCAACAATAAAAGATCCCTATTGTTTGTCAAGTGAAGCAATTGGCCAGTTCCTATGGTCGGAATTAAGGGTAGTTACATTTCAATTTTTAAAAATGCAAATTTTGGTTGACACATTACCGGGTATTAAAAATGGTTGAATTTGACTCGGGCACATTCAAGGTAAATTGTCTTCAAAGTGAGATTTAGCTTAAAAATATTTCATCAAATGAAGTGTTTTTAAACTTAGGTTTATCTTCACCTCATGGCTGGTTGTTAGCTTGTTTTGTTGATACAATTCATCAGGTTTGCTGAATGG
Source organism: Ophyiulus pilosus (assembly GCA_033995625.1). Classification (NCBI taxonomy): domain Eukaryota; kingdom Metazoa; phylum Arthropoda; class Diplopoda; order Julida; family Julidae; genus Ophyiulus; species Ophyiulus pilosus. The sequence continues at coordinate 28,372 of JAUJYV010000506.1, read as the reverse complement.
AATTTTTGATAACTATTCAAAACAGTTTATGAAAATGTATGCATATAATTATCTAGACAATTTTCTGATTATCTAATCAGAATATTACCTGAATAATTATTTGACTGGAACACGCTACCCAAAGCCAATCATTGTGAACTGACTTCCATGCTTGCACTCGTTGAGACATTTTGATAAGACAACATTGCTTAAACAACATCTCATGCTTTCAGTGTTTCCCCAATTTCAATTTCAATTTACACGTATTATAACTGTGGTTTCTGCTATCAACAGAGCAAACATGTTGGAACTGTTTGTTCTCCATTGTGGAATTGATAGGCACTGTGAATCTTCTAATAATGACTTCATTTTTTTTTGTAATTTTATCCCTAATTTCATTATAGTAAGCATGGTTGCTTATGATTATAGATTTGGCAGTTAACATTAATTGAATGTATATAAGACCAACCCTGTCTTATGGTTATAAATTTTGCAATTAAGACCAACCCTGTCCAACTTTTATTAAAAACTGAGCCTAGCAGCTATCAGAAGATTTACAGTAAATGTCACAACGTACAGTTTTATAGCCAAATCATATAACAATATACGTATTTTTTTTTTCATAAACCAAACATGTCATGCCAAGAGAACTTTTTATTGATCATTAATCATTAATAATTGAAAAGTTTTTTTATTTCCCCGACTCGTTTTTTCGCGAACAAATTTTAATTGTTAATGTTGGCCTTTTCTGCATTTTGAGTAATGGCATTTACAAGTGAAGACGTCATTAAGTCTTCTCTCAAATTGTTTTGACAGAAATAAGCTACTGTGTTTGATGACAGCTATACCATATGATAAATAATTGACGATTTCAAATCAGATGATGTGCAGACATTTCTTTAATACAAGTACTCGTTTGATTGATTTACGAAATCAGACCTTACCAAAACCGATCTACTTCATCTTGTGACATGATGTTATGCCCTAGTACCATGGCTTTAAGACTTAATAGAGGAAAAGTCACTCCTAAACTCTATACCCAAGATCAAGATAATTTAAAGATGCTCTCAAGATTGTCCAAAAGTTTGTTTTCTCAAGCAATACAAGTAGGACTTGTTTATCAATAGGAAAATCTTGAGGGTATTTTTTGTATTTCAAATCTTAAGTACTGCAACAGAAAATTGGAACGATTTCACAATTATTTGTCGTTTTTTTGTGTTATCCTCCCTTGTGTGACAATTTCAAAATTACAAATTGTAAAAAAAAAAATTAATCAGATCTATGTAGTATGTAGGATGCTTTGGTTCAGTTTTATGGTGCCTTAGCAACCACACATCAAAGGTCAACGTTAAGTTGTTTAATGCCTAGGGTAAAGTAATTTTAAAAAAAATATATTGTGTTTGACAGGAATCGAAATCGTAAATCCGATTGTTTCAACTTGAGTCTGTGATTCAACAGACAACACGATTAAATTATTATAGTCCGTGCACAATTACAAGACGTAAATTATGTGCTGAATTTATGATCACACTGATTGTTGACAGAGGGAAATTATGAGTTCATATGACTGGGTATATGTTTGTTTTCTATCCAAGTTCAGATGCAGTCCAATTTTTAATAGCTGTTTGTTGCGCAAGATTTCATATTAGTAGATGTTGTTTGATTCTTTATTTTAGCATTAACGTGACAAGAAACTTTGTAGCTGTTCATTTTGTGTAAATTCTCAATTACTACTTATGATCGTTTTCTTTTTTGTTTGTTTTTTGTGACCAAAAATAATGTGCTGGTGCCAATTTTGTTCGAGGAAATCGAGTGCCATAACAAGAAGAATGCCATGAAGAGTGAGGCAATTGTAACATTTCACAATTTCATTAAGTTTTTCGCAGAGAGGTGCATTCTATTGCAGATAAAATAACTTAAACATTGCGAATTTTATTTTTTGCTCAAAGTCACCATTCGCTAGCGTTGTATAAAATTACCCCTTTTTAAAGTAGGATTATATAATAAGTTGAAAAATGATAGTGATTCGGTTATTTTTTAAATGCGCGTCCATTGTTTCTTATGACGCTTTCATTCTCCCATAACCCTAAAATGGAGTTTTTTTTTATACCGATTCATTTCTTATTGATAAAAGTTTGTATTTTGCATGAAAGCCGTGTCATTACGATTCCTCTTCCCGAATGATTGTTGTGTAAGATTCGATGCTGTTTCGTTTGCTAAGAAAAGTTGGTTGTTTCTATAAATAGAACTTTTTTAGCAAACTAAACACCTGTTATTGTCATTTCCACATTTTTATATCAATGTAATGAACTTGAGACTTGTAATAATATTTGAATCAAATGTTATTTTTATATAGGATAATAAAATGGCATTGCAGTAGCAACTCTTGAACACTAGCCTGAGAAATTAAATACATTTAGTAAACAATTTAGCGTTTGAAGCTGTAAAAATGAAAATATCATCATCATCATCATCATGCCAAACGTATTTTCCAATTCACTTGCTGACTAAAATAATTGCTTATAGTAATGTTTAGAATAGAAATTTAAGATTATTGATTTATTATATTAACCTCTTTACAGAATTAAGTGAGGAATTAGTGAAAACACTAATTCTGTAATTCTGTGACCTCAGGTTGTTTGTAAAGTCTACATTCTGTACAAAAATACCTAATTTGCGTCATTATATTGACAAATGGAGCTCGTGTATAGCAATTTTTTTAAACGATATGATTTCTATTAATCAGAGAAATTGGTTTAAGTCAAAAATATGTATTACAGAAATATTATGTTGAAGTGTAACATGTAGTGGCATTTCGTCAGAAAAGACAGTTTGAGCATACCAATTTCGTTATAATACCTTAACTTTAATGACGGAAGGGAAACACCACGCATGCGCACCCATTACGTTCAGTTTATTGGATAGTTCAATGCGTGCCTCCTCCCTTCCCGCCATTAAAGTTAAGGTATGTATAAAGACGTTGGCATGCTCAAACTGTCTAATGCTAATTGTTTTGAAATGGAAATGTGATTACATCTGGGGATATAATTGGAAAGTGAATTCTTGGCCAGTTTCTGATCGTAATTATTGAACACTTTTTCGGAATTCCAAAAAATACAACAAAAATTGTATGAAAAGTATTCCCATTTTACGTTATGTGTTGTTCTGATGAGAATGTGGCATCTTTTTATAAATTACGTCATTTCGTTTACCAATATCGCTACGAGATGGCGACACTCATTCCACTGAGATCAGTCTACTTTTTAAAGGTAAGCTGACATTCTGACTACTGATCATCTGCGACTCGGAATTCTTTAAAGATGGCGTTGGCTGAGGAATTCGTTATGGAGAATATTGTCTTAGCCAGCACACACGGTAAGCCTATTTGCTTATTCTTGTATTCTTCTGGAATACCCTGAAAATAACTGCCTTGCGTTGAGCTTTACTCTAATGAAAATGTCAACGAAAAGACAGCCTCGAGTAAGCTTGTGTATATATACACAGCTCCACGTGCTCAAACCCGTTCCTTTAATAGCATACGTAAAACACTTTAATAATAGAGTGTTTGAGCCAGCCAACTTTAACGAGAAGCAGCGCTGGCGGCCAGGAATGTCATTGCAATGCCATGCTTCGCATAGGGTAATCCTTGACATTCCTGGCCGCCAGCGCTGTTTCTCATTATCGTTTCGTTAACGTTGGCTGGCTCAAACTCTCTAATATGATATAAATAGAGAGTTTGAGCCATCCAACGTTAACGATAACGTTAACGAGAAACAGCGCGGGAAGTCCGGAATGTCATTGGAATACCATGCTTCGAATAGGGTAGACATTGACATTCCAGTCCGCCAGCGCTGTTTCTCGTTATCGTTACCGTTACCGTTACCGTTATCGTTTCGTTAACGTTGCATGACTCAAACTCTCTATTGTATGATGACAATTTCGAACATTTATACTAGCTAGCATTCTATCGTTGTAATTATTTATGCGTATTACAATTACAACGAGAGACTATTCAAAAATAGCATAATGTGGAAAATTCCAAGCATAATTTGCATATCATTTACACATATAGCACACATTCCATTGATTTTTTAAAATTTACTGCAATTTGCAAAATTTCTAGCATTTATAATTGCTGAAATTCGATCGTTGTAATAATTCACGCGTAGTATATTTTCAACGTGAAAATATTCAAAAAGTACCGTAATTTGCAGAATTCCAGGCATAGTTAACATTCATTGTAATGATTTACATATTCTATAATTCCATTGAGAAAATATTCAAAAATGCAAATTATGTTAAATTTTCTCAATTAAATTATATTTATGATCAACTATATTACATCTTAAAGTTTAGCTTAGGGTAGATAAAATATCACTACATTATGACTATTCCTTTTCCTTGGTCAAATTTTCTGTCAGTGTCTGAGATTCTGTTTCGCACTTCAATCCTTCCTTGAATCCCAACACCCTCGACGGTGGATCTTCGCTGTACAAATTCAGTTTTCGAGCATACATTGCTATTATTACGTCAAACACTATTGCAAGAGTGAAACAGGCCATCGTTATGCCATGAAACCAGTGCCTGAACTCGTCCAGATTGTAAAGCCAGCAGTTCTTTTTGCGGCCACAAGCTGACTTTTCCCATAGTAGGCAAGTAGAGTCAACAACAGCACCGTATATTATTGGTCCAGGTATAAACCCTTGAAATAATTGAAAAAATTAAGTATATACGACTTTGCTGGCAGAAAAACTGTCATTTATAACTTACCTAGCAGACTCGCAGCAGTTCCCATCAACGATATCGTTATGCTTTTGTCTTGCTTATCTACGCTTCTGTACAGAAAAAAGTATTTGCTTGTAAGTGAAATTCATTTCAATCAGAAGATGGAATGTTTTTAAGTTAAATCTTACCTGATGAATACCAGTAAACCTCCTACTCTTGCCGTGGCTGCCATCATTTTCACGATGCCTAATATAGTGATGTATGGCCAGAAGTAGGCGCAGTCCCTACTACCTGGACAATAACCAGTTTCAGCAGTCTGCATTGTGACATTGAAATCCTCTATGGTTCCATTGAAAAATGGTGTCAAACCACATGTACAATTGAAAAATGTCTGAAAATATTGAAAACACTAATAAGTAAGGACACGAGCGTTTCTTTAAGCTTGAAGGCTTCTTGGGCCCTTGGCGTAAAGAAGTCAGCAGATCTTACTGATGACAAAAAATCACTTCCCCAAGTTGTACATATATGTGATCTTTGAGGCATCACTAGTGAGTATCCATAAGTACCTTATGTCCATCATCCCTTGTTTCAAAGTCATCACAGCCAGCAAAGCAAGGCGATAAATATTGTTGAGATCCCATGCAAACTGGTTCGAACTTTGATGTGCACTGGCACTGCTGAGCACATTGAGAAGTTATTTTCAGTCTAAGCAAAAGTGGAAAAATGTATTAAGAACTAATTGAAAAATCTGAAATTTGATGTTGTGAAACTTACTCTCCATCACTGAAATCTGCCCCAACGAACGAAATACTGTTACATCGAAAATTCATAATGGTGAAAATGCCACTGACGTATATCAGGTCCACTATGAGACACCAAAGACACACGTAAACTGCCCTAGGCTTGAATTTGTAAACTGTTAAGCCACCTAAAAGACTTCCAACCATCATCATGCACATACCGGACACCCCTGTAGATAAGAATATTAATGGTTATTTAATGTAAAACGTTTGTTTAATTTATTAGAGAGTTTGAGCCAGCCAATAGAGAGCTAGCCAACGTTAACGAAACGAAAAACAGCGCTGGGGGCACGGAATGTCATTGGAATTCCTTGCTTCGCATAGGGTAGTCCTTGACATTCCTGGCCGCCAGCGCTGTTTCTCGTTATCGTTTCGTTAACGTCGGCTGGCTCAAACTCTAGTATCAGTTAACGTACCAGTGAACACTGTAGCTTGAGCTGGGGTCTTCCCAAAATTTGATTCCAGGTATTTTGGCAGGAAGGTGCTGAATCCGACAATGCCAAGAAGTAGGGGTCCAGTGGACAGTACCTCCAAAATTACGATGGGGTTACGCAAAATTCTGCGAATAGCTTTAAAAAAATCTGAACAGGGAAGAAAGACGAATTGTAGACACTTTAATGATGTCAATTCTGCTAGTTTTCAATATGGAAATGCACTTGCCCTTAATCGAAGGCAAATTATTTTCAATTTGTTTTTCCGGTTGTTTTTCGCAGAAATTGTCCTCAGATACCGATGTCATTATTTTGCCTTGGGTTGAAGGCAACTGTTTTGGAAAAAGGATGACTGGAATCGCAATGATCATTTGAGTTAACCCCACAATTATAAATCCCAACCACCAGGCGCCCAGCCATCGAGGATTCTTTTGATCGTAGTCCGGAATTTCTGAAATGTATAATGTTTACAATTTCATTATTGTGATCTAATCAGACCTAGGCCTATTGTCATTTTTAAAAAAACAAATGCCAGTTGTATTACCCGATGGGCTAATGTAGATTTTGAGGCATACAGACGCAAGTGTGTAACCCAAAGTCGGACCCAAGTATCTCAACCCAGTTGTCAATGCTAAAAGAAAACAATAAATTATAATTATTACAAATTAATTCTACAAAATACTTATTAGAAGTATACATCTGGTAAAATGTGTGATTTGCTTGTTCAAAATTGCCTCATGATTTTCAAAATTTTAATTTGGACATTTTCTAAGTCCACATTGAAATACGAGTCATTAAGTTTCTTCCTATTTTAGCATCAAACGTGTGCCTACACGAATTAAGGGGTATTTTCCTAATTTAACTTTGTACTACAGTGGTTTTGGAGTCTAGACCTTTCCCAGCCCTGGTCTCACTAGAAGACGCCAGATTTAATCATCCCTGGTTTTACCACAGACTTGTTAAAGTAAACGGCCCTTGGGAACTAACGATTGCCAGCTTCAAATAGATGTTTTTTGAGAGCAATAGGGCATCTGATACACAGATGGTATATTATGACAAATAATGGACGATAATTATGTTAAAATAAAATGGAGACGTTAGGCACGTGCATACTTGGTTAAATTTACGAAATTCGTTAATTCATTATAATTCCTTAAATATACATTCAGTAGAACTCCGATTATCCGAGCCATGTGTAATTCAAAACATACATGGCGTGTAATTTTGAATTAATGAATACAATTAATTTGAGTGCACAATTATTTTGCATTATCTCCACTTGAAAAATGTTTAGTTCTGGAGGTCCACAATTGTAGGTGGGACTTCCCCTTCTCTCTGGATCGTACCGGTCTGAAGTTTGTGTGTATAAATGATGACCTGTACTGTTTACTAAACACTGTAATTCCCCTGTCTGTGTGCTATAAGCCCCAATACAAGGTTTAGTTTTGTGATAACTGGTAATCTGATTATATTTTTATTTATTCGGAAATACTGTTTGCATTTACTCTGCTATTTATATTTTTCATTATTGATTGTCGATCATTTCGAAGTTCAGGTATTGACAGAATCTTATTGCATTTCATACTCAAAGTTCAGTGATTGTGCTTGTTTGATTTAGTTTGTTTCCTTACAAACAATTGTTATTTTCCTTTTGGAAACTGCCATCGTGTGAATCCCACAATCTGTTATTTTTGTTGTACTAAATATTGCAATGTCATTTTTGGATGTTTATTGCGCACTGTCTACTTATGGATAAACATCTAACAAAAGCTGTACGAAAGCATCCAGAATCAGTGTCTAAATTAACTGCTAAAAACTGCTTCTCTATTTACTTTTTTAGAAGTTTTTTTCTCTTAAGTAACTACATTTTAGACAAAAAATATTGACTTTTGGTATGGCTTTTTGATTATTTGAATGATTAGAGGGTTTTAAGGGGACGTTAAAACTAATTTGTCACATGCTACAATAAATTGATGAAATTCTATAGTTCTGTTATTAATTAAAAGTACGCATAAATCGACCAATACTTATTTTACAAATACTTGTGTATAAATGTCATAAGTCATAAAATCATAATCTGCTGACATTCAGTAATCTTTCAACAAAAAATATTTCATTTTAGATGCAAGATGTTTGCAGTTTTTTTTTTACAAATTATAATTTATTGTTAAATATGAAGAACATATTCTTGAAAATAGACAACATTTACAAATTTTTGACATTTTTAAAATAAATCTTAAATCTGTTTATCTGAAAAGATAGTCAGATATTGTTCAGGCTTTGTAAACAATTTATCAAAGATGATAAATGAAAATTTCCTGAAACGATTCGCATTGGTTGGATTTTTTTGTTCTGATTTTAAAATTTGAATCGATCTGTTTATGAATGGAAAGCTGTTACTCACAAAAGTTACAAAAGTTACAAAAAGTCGCAATGACTTACTCATATAAAGCGGAGAAGCACTCTTTTTCACGTTGTCATCCATGTAGGTGAATCCCAAAGAGAATATGGCCAAACTGCCCATTCCAGAAACAACTTGTCCGATGAAAAATATGACTAGGGCCGGTGTGCTGCTGCTCGCCGAGGATGGATTTTGGCAGTTGGCCGCCAGTTGTTCCGCGGATAAACTGCTAACTTGCTCTTTGTTGCACAGAATATGACTGCTGTCATTGCTGTTGGAATGAGTAAAAAGCGTGTGGGCAGCGTCTCCATTCCAAAATAGTTGGGCAGAAGCGTAAAGCAGACAGGAGCAAGAAGTCACCATGAGGCCAATGGCCAACCAGAATGGACGGCTGCCTCGTCCAGCGATGTAGGTTACCAGAATGCCGCATAAGATTTGACTGATGTCGTTGCCAGAAAGAATGAAGCCGAAGGTTCTGCTCTGAATCCCGAAAGTCTTTTCAACCGTCGTCAGCACTCCGTAAAAATAGGAATAAGTCATGCCTTGAACAATGATTACCGTGGCAAAGGCGAGGGCGTAAATGCGTCGGTTGGCCAGCTTCTGGAAGCATGCTGGACGCCATGAACTGATGCCACAGAGCTCTTCAATGCCCGAATCTTCCCGCATCAAGGATCTCTGCAACTTGCATTCACCAGCTTCGCCATCTTCCGTTTTCAACATGGTCTCATCCGAAATCTGCATCGGAGTGAATTTCACGTCTGAAATGAAGTTGTCAGCTTTCCCCTTTTGAACCATTCTGACTTTGGTCTTCTGACGGAATTCGGATAGATGAAACTTGGGACTTCAATGAACAAAGGATGCAATGGGCGGCAGCATTCTTTCATCAATCTAAAATGGATGATACTTTGGATGGAGTAAAAGTGAATTTTGTTTATAGGACTTATCAATTTCTTTTGTGTTAGTAGATAGATTAAATATGACACCGACGAATCAACGATGGCACTTGATAAAGTGGTCATGGGAAAAGGAGGGCGTAAAGCCGCCTCTTACAGAGGGCGAATGATAGGGCCTGCGACTTTGCTTTATTGGCTAATGCGTTGGGTCCAAGTTCTAAAAAGATAGCATTTTTTCGCACCTTGCTGTGAATTTTGCTTTTTTTTAGTCCAGTCCTAGCCTGCATCATTCTAACGCAATTCTCAAAGTTGAAATCAATTTTCCTAATTGCCTCAAACTATAATGACTTGTACCATTATGTATTCTTGGAAGAATATGATTAAAATTACCAACACTGATGTGACAAGATTCATGCTGACCAAAGCTGATCTTTAGTCTTGCATCGACAAAGAATGACCCATTTAAAATCATAATGCCATCTTTAATATATTTTAGGCAACTAGAGCAATGAAGATTGGCATTTTCATATTCTCCTTTTTGGTTCGAGCATTTGGTTGCAACATTTAAGTGTATCTGGATCAGCGGGCTGCTGGTCATTTCAAAACTATCGTTTGGTAGAAGTTACAGAAGTTACATCGTTGGTAGATGTTACAAAGTTTATGAAAGGCCAAATCTTTGGCATGCATCAAGTGCTGACAACTCTTATGATAACCTCCTTTATACCATACATACAAGGGGCTATGCTCATACAGACACAAATGTTCAGAGAGTTTAATATATTTTTTATTTAAAAAATATCGGATGATTTGAATTATGATGGCGGTTTTTCATAGCTTCGCAATCGCATACTGCTGATGCTATATCGGGTTTGTGCGCGCATGTAGTTTGGTTTGGAGTCCCTTTTGCAGTGAAATCCTTCGCTGAAAGTCAACACCCGTCCTGGGTCGTCATTGTACAAGTCCAATTCACGACAGAATAATGATGTGACAAAATCACATAATGCAGCGAAGAAAAAACTGGCTGCTGTAATACTATGAAACCAGTAACGAAGATTGTCCAAATCGTATAACCAGCAGTTGCCCTTTCCCCCACATGGTTTTTCATTCCAAAGTAAACACGTGGCATCCACCACGGCACCGTAGATTATAGGGCCGGGAATAAAGCCTGAAATGTTGCCAAAAATATATAAAACAATTTATTATTTTAACTTTAGAATAATTAAATTCGATGGATTTCACTTCATAAAAACTTTAAAAAGTGTAACTGTTAAAATTTCAATGAAAGCAAACTTAAAATGTAAATCTTTGTGAAAGTTTCCCTTGGATGTAAACAGGAATACGAAAACACCATATCATTTTCCTATTTTTATTAATATTAATATTTGTTCTGGGTTGCATAAACGAAAGCAAATTGAAAAACTAGATACTAACTTTATCCCACCATGCATTTTTTATTTTTTTATTTATGCTAACGTCATATGTTAATGTTTGCAACATTCTTTTTATTTTTTTAAAACACTGACGCTTTTTAGTTCTTCAAAGTGAATTTTTAATTTTATACAACCTAAAAGTGCGATTTTTCTAAAGTGAAATTGCGAATTTCAAGATAAAAACGTAATTTTTCTGTATTAAAAGTGCAATTTCACCTAGGTCAATTCTCAGCTCTGCCAGGCCCTGCATAATACTGGCGATCCTAAATATATGGCCAAAATAGTCTACCCCAAGATTCTGGACCCTTCCCCGCCCCCAAAATGTGTGGACATACCAAATGTACTCACCTAACAAACTGGCCACAGCGCCCCACAGTGCCATGCCGACTGCCTTGTCTCTTTTGTCCACGCTTCTGTTAACATTCAAACAAAACTGGACATCAGCAAACATGCAAACATGTAAAGTTGGCAGGTAAACCAAATACTCACCTCAGGAGTATGAGCATACCACCCACTCTTGTTGAGGAAGCGATCAATTTAATAGAGGATAAAATTATTACGTATGGAAAGAAATAGCCGCAATTTCCTCTGGATCCGGGACAGTATCCGACAGTACCTTCTTGCTCAGTCAAAGACCACGTCGATGGTGTCGTTGCACAGGTGCAATTTAGAAACACCTGTGGAAGATATTGATTGACCTAAACTCTACTGTATGGGCAAATACGATGTTAATATTGCTCGAATTAGTACTTACTGTGGTGTTTTCTGTTCTGAAGGTTTCACAGCCAGCCAAGCATGGTGATAAGTAATTTTGATTCTGAATACATATTGGATCAAATTTCGTATCGCAGCCGCAAGATTGACTGCATGGAGATGTGACTTCAAGTCTGTAAGAACGTAGCTATTGATTGTTTCAAATATAAGAGAAAATAACTTGTTGGATATATTTAATACTTACGCTCCGTTGTCAAAATTGACGCCAACAAAATCCACACTGTCACATGCGAAAGTCATTATTGTCAGAATACCAATGGCGTAAATGAGGTCGGATATTCCGCCCCACATCGTTATCTTAAAGGCACTAGGTTGAAATTTCCTATTTGTGAAAGAAAATGGTGTTTTTTTTTACATTGATGAAGACAGCATCCTCAAAACGATCTTGTAGCAGGTGAGGCAATCCTGCACAGCACGTATGTATTGATGGAAAGCTCGCAGGAGGTCCAGTGCATTTCATGGCATACGCCAAAATAAAATCATAATTGTATTATGCATGGATGCATGCATTTCAGTAATAAAATGTCGTCAATGTATTAATTACTTTGTCAAACTTTGTAATTGGACAAAGATTATTTTCTTAGTATTTGTAATATAGTAGCCGCTGTGTTGGAAGACACAGTTGGAAGATGCAGTGGTCCAATGTACGTGATTAAACTTACCAAACAAATAAACCTCCAAACACGCTTCCAAACATCATCATCAACATACTTGATGTGCCTGAAATATTCCGAATATTAATTTTTTTAAATATTTTGATAACAATTTAGAGATATTTTCCCAATATTTCAATTTAATGAGTATACCAGTGATCATTGTAGCCTGTGCTGCCGTCTTGCCAAAATTTGCCTGTAAAATGGTTACATTATATTTATTTCAAAGGATTGATATTTTAAAAGACAAACATATGAATTTAATTCACCAACCTCCATATATTTGGGCAAAAATATTGAAAATCCAACCATGCCTAGAATTACTGGTCCGGTGCAGAGGAGTTGAAATATGATTATCTGGTTTAATAAAAATATTTTAAAAAAAACAAAAAAAAACGATTCAGGTTTATTATAGAATTAGATGGAGAAAAACTAAATGTCCAAATGATGTCTGGTTAAATTTCTTACAGGATTTTTTACCATGCGCACAATAATTCCCTTGATATCTACGTTAACAAATACAAATGCATAATTTAGAGTAATGACACAAAAAGTGTTTTGCATTCAGTAAACCTATTAACATCAACCCCATTTTACCTCTAAAAGTTGTGCTTTTTGACACTTCTTTCTCTGGCGTGGAAACTTTGGTAGATTGAATAGGATTCTTGGACGTCTTCTTGGACTTTGGTAGTTCTCGTGGGAATAACAAAACTGGAAAAGTGATGATTATTTGCAGGGTCCCAATAACCAGAAATCCTAACCACCAAGCACCCAACCATCGCACGTCACGTTGAGTATATTCAGTAGGTTCTGAAGAGACGCAAGTATAATTTATTATTACTCATAAAACCATCCATTTTTATGTTTTGTAAATAAGTATCACCTACCATTTGGTTCAATGTAAATTTTTAGACATGACGAGGCGAGTAGGAAACCAAATGCAGGTCCTAATGCTCGAAGGGCACCAGTGATGGCTGAAATAACGTGAAATTTAACTTAATTATACTGCGAGAATATATGCATTATCTAGATATGTACATTCTCATAGAAACACGTGCTGTAATATTTCGGATCAGTGGCGGCTGGCGTATAGGCACTGCGGAACTGCAGCACCCCCTATTTCCACTTCATATTACCGATAAAATTTAATATGAGTTCTTTTTTCTTTAAATTTGTACTATATATAACTAGTAGTCATCCCCCAGTATATACAAAAATATTTGTATGGAACTGTGCGCTTCACAGTTCCAGCGGTGCGGAGTTTGGCTGTTGTGCGCATGCGCACATAGGAAGCTGTTGCGAGCAAGAGAGCACTGTTGCTCCCACAGTGCCGACCGTTTGACTGCTGCAGCACCCCTATTAAATTTAGCTACGAGCCGCCACTGTTTTGGATACTGTATTTAAGCAATTTTTAAACAAATATATAACAATATATACTACTATACTGCTATATTAACAATATAGTATATAACATCTACTGTAATGCCAAGAAGTTGAAATTCGCTTATCAGTTTCATCAAAAAAGCAACAAAGTTTGTGATTATTTCCATTGAACCCCGATAACTAGATAATTTGAAATCGTTTAAGTAAGCCAGTCATGCTGTACTCGTTACTTTCTCACAGCTATCTGGCTGCAATGTGAGAATGTTTGTTGTAAATAATGGTGTTATAATGTCATTGATCTTAAATTTGAGATAAAAGAGTAATGTGTACTGAACGTCAGGGATGTTCGATTATACCAATAAGTTATCGTTTAAACGAGGTCGAGTGCTATTTTATCATTTTCAGTGTTACAAAGGTTTTTCTAACATAAGTTTTGATGGTCTACTATCTAATGCCCTTGTTAGACAATAGATAGGGTTGGCAAGTCCAATTTGACTGAGCAATTTCAAAACCGGATTGTATTCCAAAATTCCTGGTCAAGGCTCTTTTGGGACCACAAACTTTGTGGCAGAAACATCGTTAGGTGTCGAAAATTTAATTCAAAAATACAAATGATGATTGCCAAAAGAAAGATAACCCTAGTTTAGCAAGGAAAAAGGTCAAGAAGTTGAAGGAGAGCTTCGAAGGTAGAGATAAAGATTATACAGGTGCTTTGACAAGTTTACAAACAAAACAAACAAAACATGCTCGACAAAACAAGCAGCCTGTTATACTGAAATTGTAATGTCATCATGTTGAACTAATGTTTCTTACAGAGGTAACCTCTGATAACCCCAATACCCTTGATAAATATTAATAGGTGACTTGCATTTTGTTTATTCTCTTTACGTATAAAATAGAGAACATCCAAATTCGACTCTGTCAGTCTATAAATGTCGTTTATAGTTATGAGGAAAACATTTTGAAACTAACACAGTACATGTTGATTGTACTTATCAAGGAATCAGAATTATCGCAGACATTAAAGTAGACATTTTAGGATAGATTTGATGTGTTTACCAATCCAAGTTTATTAAAAAAGTTAAAATTATGTAGATCCGGTTTGAAGAAGCTACATCATATTTTTAATCCAAATTCTCAACCCCTGTTTTCTGAAATTATCAATGTTTGGCACAGAGTTGAATGCGTAGCTCCTCCCTTCCCGCTATTAAAGTTAAGGTAAGTATAAAGACGTTGCCATGCTAAAATTGTCTAACATGTCATTGGAACGAATGTATCGACGCATTCCAAAATATGTATGTGTGGTGGTAGTCCAAGTTTTCTGTAATTTGATGGATGGCTCAGGTACTGTAGTTAACCACTCTGAAATTGGGCACAACTCCCTCCTCCCCCCATGCCATATATGGCATTTTGTGTATTGAATTGAATTTCTCCCAAACATGATACAAAATAATTGTTAAATTAAGGCAGGTAATATGAGCCTGTGACATGTGGTGTTCACCACACAAGGTTCACCACAGGCTCAACATCTTGGTGGTCATCCCGTCCTAAGACTCCACCATTTCTGGCATATGGTGTCTCAGTAGTTAAACTTGGAATTTTCAACAGGGTTGCAACCCGTTCACTCCAGAAGCGAATAGCCATTTCAATTTGAAGATACTGACGTTGGGTGTTCATTGGGTATTGAAAATAGCCCCAATTTATTCACAGTAAGGCACTGCGTTGCATGGGCATTTTGAAAAGTGGTTATTGGGCAATTAACAGTAAAGAGCAACCTACTCATATAAAGTGGAAACGCGCTACGCTTCACACCATCATCCATGTACGTGAAACCCAAAGTGAAGATAGCAGTGCTACCAATTCCTGAAATAAATTGGCCGACAAAAAAAATGACCAGCGCCGGAATGCTGGACGGTCGCGTCGTGCAGGTGTCGGAATCTGCAGCACCACCAAGATGGTTCGAGCCCTCATGCGCGTTACACATGACGTGATGACCACTTTCATTGAGGAATGTGTTGGTTCTGGACACCTCGTGCACTTGTGGGTCGTAGAAGAGCTGAGCGGAGGCATATAGGAAGAGGGAACCGGCCGTGATCAGCATTCCGATGGCCAGCCAGAAGGGCCGGCTCCCCCGTCCGGCGATGTAGGTGACCAAGACCCCGCACAGAATCTGGCTGATGTCGTTGCCGGACAACACGAAGCCCATCATGCTGCTAGGCACGGCGAAGGCCTTTTCCACCGTGGTGATCACGCCATTGAAGTAGGAGTATATCATCCCTTGCACCACCCCCACAATGACATAGGAAATGGCGTACACTCGGTGGCTGGCACATTTCTGGAGCCAGCCTGGTCGCCAGTCTCCAACTCCGCAGAGCTGGTCGTGGGACCGTTCTTCCACGTCCACCGGATCGTCCGTCAGAAATGCCCATTCGCTCTTGTCACCCTCGTCTATGTCACGGTTATTGGTTTTCTCGGAATGTGGTATTCTGGAAAATTTCACGTTGGAGGAATCGGAGCACTTGGTCGGAGAGGCATTGGAAACCATGGTGTAAACCGTTTGCTAGTACCGTCCTATACGTGTAGCCGCACAAATTATCGAAATGGCACTCTGAACATAATTTACACGTCATATCTAGTTGGTATCATCCATGCCAAATCTTGTGTTTGATTAGATTGGCATGTATTGCTTGATTGGTCTATTAAATCAAAGAATTTCGTGTGATCGAAGCATTTGTCTGGGAACATGTTGCATTCGTGCCCTATGGAATTTAAATGCTATAGATTGAAGTTTAGCATAACCTAATGATGGCCTGCTAAGATTGTTTGCATATGCTGTTGTATATGCATTTTCATCAAATTAGTTTAGGCAGCTAGTAGTTAGGGCAACTATACAAAGTAGAGTTGTGAAAGTCGTTATACACCGATTAAGAAGAAGCTAACCTTATTAACCAAAACAGAGATTTCGAATATTATTTTTGTTCATAACTAAAAATTTCAATCATTCATCTTTATTATATAGTTGCTCTGTAACATATTTTCCGCCTATGATTACGAAGGTTAACTTCACTTGAGTAGCACTTCAAAATCACTTGAATGTTAGCATTCTAAATGAAGTCCACCAGTTTATGACGTCGTATTTTTATCACGTACTTTTTTAATGAGTCTCTAAACGACACAATTTTGAAGACATAATCACTTAATAGTTTTCCCAAATTATCGACATGCTGCATGCTATCGTCCATATCGGGAAAACATAAGTACCTCTAACAGTGTTTTTCAACCGGTGTGCCGTGAAGAGTCTAAGGTGTGCCGCGAAAGTTTTTGGGGGATTGCATATCTAGATGTCTTCTATCCACTTATTGTAAACAGATAATATTAAAATTGGTTATCATTGAGCATATTATTTTATTCCCAACTGTGCTTTGTGTAATTTAATTCAAATGATATAAAACAGATGAGGCTTTATACTTTGGAACTTTAATTGCACCAACTTAACATTTTATTTTTGCAATATAGGCAAGTCAAATGTGTTGTGCTCTTATTTAATAATTAGTGATTTCAACAGTTGTTGTCTAGCAAAAAGATAAACCATTTGTTTATTCATTCATTTGTTCATCTCAATAGGTATAGTAATGCTAGTTTTCCACACTCACCCTATCATCATTGTCTTATCAGCTATAGTGTGCTTCAAATTATTATCTGATCGTTATACAATGACTTGCGATTATGATACGTACCTTAACTTTAAGCGATTACAGTTTCAGAAACAATGGAAAGCAGTTGTTTATCTTTGATATTAGCATGTGTTGTTGATTGGCCGATGGTACTTCCCAAAGTCACACTAGTACATATTGGTTATTCGCTGTAAAGTATCCGGAATTGTCCGGATTGATTATCCCTTATCAATAAAGATCTTGATATTTTACAAAAGTTGCGTTTTTCATTTTTTGGTGAAAATGAGTAGAGTTTGACTGGTGCAGTGGTATTAGTTTAGCATCTTTTTATATACCTATGTGCAGTGATTCGACTTTTGTCTGCCCACATGAAGCCTTAAATACATATCTTGGTGACTTATTCTAAGTCATTTAACCAAAATCCTTCTGCTTTCATTAATATTAGGTGCTTTCTGATCTCATAAAAACAAGGACTTTGATGTTGTTATACTGAAATGTTCCACCAGTTTGACAATCGGTTGTTTTGTATATATGAAGCCACAACTATCGGATTCAAGTTTATCTTCGGGACCATTAAAACAGGACGTTCCCGAAATTCCTTCAAACTTCCTTTCCATTCCCCCCTCCCTTCCTTACTCACCGTCCACACGGTGTCCATTTTGGTCCAGATCCCCCACCATCCCCTCATAGACGTCCTTCATTTTTGTAAAATAAGATACCCAGAAAATTTGTTGGAATATACAAAGGCCCATCCTATAAATTTCCAAACACCCGTCTCGCTACCAATTCCACGACATTTTTACAGATTTTCTGATTAGCGGAAATTTCGGGGACCGATCAAAATTTTGCTATTTGAAAATGTGCTAAAAAGAAGTTTTAACCATATTTACATATTAAGAGATTGTAAAAGTGATCTCAAAAGAAATTAACATAAATATGATTTTTTTTCTCCATTCCAGATGAAATTCTACCAGAATTGGAGGCATTTCAAGGTCCAAACAAGGACAATATGTGCGGCATATTGTCGTGGCGACCAAACTGCTTGCAGAAACTTGCCCATCGTTACATTTTTGCCTCATCATTCGTAGTCATTGCAATTATTCAGTTAATGATTTTGCCATATTTCATCGGCGTTTTTACCACCTTGGAAAAAGCCTTTCGAATTCCCAGTCAATCGATGGGTTTCATTCTTTCTGGCAATGACATAAGTCAACTGCTTTGCGGGGTCTTTATAAACTATTTCGCTGAACATGGCCATTGGAATAGGAATGGCCATGGATAGCCATTGGAATGCTGATGGCGGCGTCATCGTGTTTTATATTTGCTTCTGCACACTTGCTGTGGGAAGAAAGCGTTTCTGTTTATGGTAAAATGACATCTTTACCGGATCAGTTCCACACACTTTGTACGACGGACACTGCAGAATCCTCTGGATCCAATCTGACTATTGTACCAGGTTTGTGTACTGAGGATTCTTCAACGACCTTTGTGATGGCTGTGCTTTTCCTGGGACAGTTCATGTCTGGAATTGGACATGCCACAATTTACACATTGGGATTAACATATCTAGATGACAGCATAAAGAAAAGTGCTTCACCGGCAATCCTGGGTTAGTAGTACACTTTGCAAAAAAAAAAAAAATACTGGAGAATACCTGCATTATGTAGAGGAAAGTTTTTTAATTTCAGCGATAACAGATGGTCTACGTTTGTTGGGTCCATCTTTGGGTTTTTTAACGGCTTCATATTTTCTCAGTATATACATCATTCCACAAAGTAAGTAAAACATTAATAAAAATTGTTTTCTGTATTGGGATGGTTGTACAGTCAGTTGAATATTGGTTTTAGTATACTTTTATTTAAATGATAAAGTGTGCATTTGGGTATTGTACAGATTAATGCATCTGAAGAAGACCTTGTGTGTTTTGATTGGTGTTTATCATCTTATAATTATAAAGGATAACTTAAAAACAGTAATTGAAAACCAAAAATTTGGTAAACAATAACTAATATGGGAAAACAAATTCTCCCAAATTGCATGGCTGAGAAATGTAGAAGCCCATGACTGAATCCATTCATGATTTCAGTCATGGGCTTCTACAATTTTCAGCCATGCAATTAGGAGGATGACATCCGCGTTTCTCATAAATGTTTTCAGCGAGACCAGAATATAATACAAAAGATCCAAGATGGCTGGGAGCATGGTGGTTAGGCTTTTTGTTAATTGGTAGTATCCAACTGGTCATCTCGCTTCCTGTACTTCTGTTCCCGAAAAAACTACCAATAACGACTCGGGCAGGCTCCAATAGAGGAACAAAAGTTGAGATTCAGCAGGATATTCATCCAAAATCTCCTTCGGTCAATGGTATGCCACTTTTCATACATCATCCAATAATACCGGTATACGAGCTCATATGTTAATTAAGTTATTCTTTTTTTAAAGATTTTATAACAACCATAGGACGCATTGTAAAGAATCCGTTATTTTTGCTCCATATTTTAGCTAACGGGCCACAATTTCTTGGCACTATTGGGTAGGGTTTTATTTTGAATTTATGGTTATTTAAAAATAATGTAATATGTTGACATGTGTCGACAAACAATTTGCCAAAATTTGTGATTTTCTTAATTGAAGTGGAGATGATTTGCTTAATCTTTACAACAAACGTTTCCCATTGACATCAATCAGTTCCACATTTTTTAAAGTTCTGTCTTTCCAACATATTTTTTCCAGATATTCCACGTTTCTCCCAAAGTATCTAGAAACCAACTTTGGACAATCGTCTTCACAATCAGCCTTTGTAACAGGCACGGCTGGTACTCTGATCATGGTGGCAGGGATATTTGCTGGTGGTTTTTTAATCTGGAAATTCAAGCCAGGAGGTTTTTATATTTGTCTCGCATCTGGGGTTGTGGATTTCATCTATGCCATTGGTTTGTTTGTCATGATGACATTCAAATGTGACAACAGCTCTTTTGTAGGAATGAAATTCAACGATGGAAGGTGAACGCTAAAACTTGTCAGGGGCGGATGCAGGTTGAGGACAATGGGCTTCTAAGATGTCTCCAATTTTTCGTTAAATGTGCTCAGATGCACATGTTTTCGAAAAAAATTTAGTATTAAAGCGAAACCCTTTAAGAATTCCTGGATCCGCCAAAGTCTGTGTAGTGTTTAGTATAATATGGTTGTTATTTAATTTGATGTTTTTTTTACTTATTGTAGAAGCCTAACGTCACCTACTTGCAGTGACCAGTGTGATTGTGTGGTCAAGTTTGACCCTGTTTGCTTGGATTCTCAAAACTATTTATCACCATGCATGGCAGGGTGCACAGAAATTAAAAACATCTCGTACAACAAAATGGTAGAAGAACATTTAGGCGTCTTAAATTATTAACCAATGAATGACTGTATATACTGAAATTTATTTCCACTTATAATTTCCATACTGAATTGTACAAAATCCGAAATGCTTATTTGTGATACATTTTGTATTTCAGTTTTTCCAAAACTGTTCGTGCTCTCAAATTCCCTCGGAAGGAGGTTTTAATTCGACCAATGACGTGGGGAGTGGGACTGCCCAATCGGGATATTGTCCAGTATCTAGATCCGAATGTGATTATTTCTGGCACTACATATTAATGTTGACATTTTTAAAATTCATCATCGCTGCAACGAAAGCAGGTGACATTCTTGTGTTCATGAGGTAAGTGCTTTGTGTTTATGAAATTAACTTCTGAAATGCTAAGCTTAATGACACTTTATTTAATTTTAATCATTAATCTGCCAAAATGAATCAACAGAAGCATGAAGCAGCGGGATAAAGCTGTAGCCATGGCTTTGTCCACTAATGTATTTGGGCTTTTAGGTATACTTAATGTTAACATAAACATTGCATCTTTAAGAGATCTTGGGTCAGGATAATGAAAGTTTAATATCCTTTTTACTCCCAATGTATAGCATTCATTCCTGCTCCAATTCTTTACGGAGCATTGGCTGACAGCTTATGCCTTATTCCGGAAGTGGCGATCTGTGGACATAAAGGAAATTGTTGGCTCTACAATATGGATGAGTTGCGCCATTGGTATCACGGAGTAACAATTATGTGTTTGATCATTGCTGGAGTATTCGAATTAATTTTATCATTTTATGCCCGCAAACTTGGCTTGTACGGTGATGACTTTTCACCTAATCATCATACCTCCAGCTGATACTAGTAATGGAGTGGTAATCACTAGTCATTTTGAGAAACCTTTTAGGTCGTTTTGTAATTTCTTCATCAACTCATTACAAGCTGTTATTTTTTAAAACAAACACTTTTATAAAATAGGAGAAAACCTATTATGATTTTTTAATCAAAAGCTATCCGTTTTCCGTTCGTAACGGAAATGCAGGAGATTGGGCATTGATTGTTCGATGTAGTTATTTTATAAGTATGAAAAATGTCAAATGAATCACTTGTAGGTGAAAAAAAATGTAAAACCATAAAAATAAAATACAATGTGCAACATTTAATACATTTAAAATATCTGTTAAATTCAATTTAAAATGATTTTTTGAATACACCACATATATCCTGTTTTCAAACCACCAAATAATTGAGTTTACCACGGGGAGTTTGCAACATGTTTGAAAATTTTACTTTCTTCATCTGACATCACATGAAAATGTAATGAATTATTAAGAGTTATTCTAACAAAACACTTGTATTATTCAAAAACTGTTTTTTCATTTATAAAATGAGAGAAAACCTATTGTGTGCCACGAGCATTTTCAAGCCATTTCAAGCTCTGTAGAATATCTTAATATTTCAAATAATCGTATGCTTTAACAATGTTTCACGATCATTAATATTTTTAATATTCTCCGTAATAGTTATAGTGGCTCAAAATTCTAAAACAACCGGATATACTTTGCACATGTTAGCGAAGTAAGCAGGCAATCAGTCATTACATTGGTGCCATGCATGATTGCCAACAGTAAGGGGTGATAAGCTTTTGAAATTTGGTTAAGTTAGTTAAGGTTAGGGCAGGTTAGGGAAAATTAAGGCTCAAATAACAATCCAATAGAATTGATATAAATGGAATAAATTATCGTAAACTTTTTGTATAATGGGATATAATTTTAGTCGGCGAAATAGGAAATCAGCAAAGTGGGAAGTCTAGTGCTGTGATGTTTCGAGAAATTGTTAAAGATCTGGAAGGCCAAATTCGTCGACATCGGCCCGAATGCCGAACATTTGTCAACAATGTGTGTGGATAGCATACAATTTGAATGGCAAGTACATGACGAATGATTTGGAATAATTATGTAAATGAGAGGATCGCATGAGATATGATAGGAATGCTTAAAATTGGTATCGAAATTGCATATACTGATTTGCATAAAATTGAAATGTTTTGTTGTTTTGTTACATGTTGGGTAATAGAGAGATTAGAGAGTTTGAGCCAGCCAACACCTAAACGTTAAACTTAACGTTAACGGCGGGAAGGGAGGTGCCACGGACTGAACTACCCAATGAATTAAGTGAACGTCATGAGTGCGCATGACGTTAACCTTAACGTTAAGGCGTTGGCTGACTCAAACTCTCTATTAGAGTGTTTGAGCCAGACAACGTTTATTGAAACTATAGCGATAACGAAAAGCAGATCTGGCGGCCCTTGATGGCATTGGAATGCCATGCTTTGCATAGGATAGTCCTTGACATTCCAGCCGTTAGCGCTGTTCCTCGTTAACGTTATCGTTTCGTTAACGTTGGCTGGCTCAAACTCTCTATTCTCTCTAAACTTTCTAATCGTTGTCCTTAACTTTTTTTTACTGTAAACTTTGCTTTCTACTTCACAGCGAATTAAACACCTTCGAATTTTAAAAATTCCGCTGAAAAGTGCTATGACGTAAGACAAGGACATCAGCTGATTCGTTGTTATGGCAACCATGAAAATGGCGTCAGCACCATCAAGGTTACTTTCTCAATCGTTGCTAAAGTGATTTTAGTTGATAAATTATTGTAGGAGCATGGCAACGGTGTTAATAAGAAGTTCGGTGTTTGGATTTCTGAAGTTGATTTGCCGTTGTTATGGAACGAACCCGGCAAGTGAATCGTATTCATCTAAAGTTTCTAGATCACCGAGAACACACATTGCAAATCCATTCAAGTAACGATTTTCACTCATTTATTTTTAGGCTCCGACCTCATTTTCCTTACCGAAGGCCGTTAAAATTGTTGAAGTAGGTCCTAGGGATGGACTGCAAAATGAAAAGGTGACCACATTTATTTATATATCGTAATCTATGGTTGAATACACAACCGTAAATCATATTTTGATATTGCTGGTATAAATCAGTAAATCTTGAAGAAATTGAAAATAAGATTGTATTTATTTCACTGGGATTATGATATGGTCATTTTAAAGTATTCCTAGCGTTATGATATTGGATTATACCTCTGATCAGCCAGAGTTATGTACATGTGCATATAACAACTGACTGAGCCCTAGCTGCTGGGCTAATTTTGCTTTTTTCTCTCTCCAACATTTGGGAATTGGGATTTAATAATTAACATACTGTATGTTTATTTACAGGAACTTGTACCCTCTGCTACCAAAATCGAATTTATAAACCGCTTGTCAGAAACCGGGTTGCTCGTGATAGAAGCAACAAGTTTTGTCTCACCAAAATGGGTTCCACAAGTAAAATCAAGAATTTATTCATCACTAAATATTCGTGAACACGATTGATCAAAACCATTTATACCATTAATCTGTGACTACAAGATTTATAGTTATCACAACCTAAAGCTTTAATAGCGACAGTGACTTAGCTATAGATAGCAAAAATAATGTTTCATCTGCACGACACATTTTTAAACCAAGATTTTGTGATCTTCAGGCTAATAAGGTTATCTAGTAGTACTTGGAAAGTCTTAGTTTATCCATGGTTAAAATATTTGTCCTTATCTTGGCAGTATACCAATTAATACTACTGCTTTCACTTTCTATAATTTGGTGTCTTGTCATTTTCTGTCCAATTTACCAAGATGGCCGATCACACTTCAATATTGGAAAGTATCACAAAACGTCCAGGTGTCAGTTATCCTGTCCTCGTGCCAAATTTAAAGGGATTTCAGGCTGCTGTAAGTAAGATTTGACCTCGTACTACACTGTGGGCAAGTTGCACACTTTGCTTACTTTCAAATTTGCATTTACACAGGTTTCTGCAGGAGCGAAAGAAGTAGCAATATTTGGTGCTGCTTCGGAATCATTTAGCAGGCAAGTCAGACAAGAGGCTCTTGTCTGCAGTCTAAATTATGGTTTTATTAAAGTAATGAAGTGACATATGATAAATGGAATTTATTATAGGAAAAATATAAATTGTTCAATCGAAGAAAGTTTGCAAAGGTTTGAAGAAGTGATGGAAAACGCCAACAAATCCGGCATTCCAGTACGAGGGTGGGTGGAATTTTGGGTGATTATAAGTTTTTTTATTATTGAAGATTACTTAAGTTTTAACACTTTAATTATTTTAGCTATGTGTCTTGTGTTTTGGGTTGTCCATATGAAGGATCCATCAATCCGTCAGCTGTTGCCGACGTTGCTGTGAAACTTCATAAAATGGGCTGCTATGAAATTTCCTTAGGCGATACCATTGGAGTTGGTACTCCGGGAAGTATGAAAGCCATGCTTTCAGAAGTACTAAAGCATTTACCTGTGAATGTGCTTGCTGTCCACTGCCATGACACCTATGGGCAAGCACTACCAAATATTTTAACTGCATTGCAAGTAAGTATCAAGAAACGACACATATTTCCCCGGTTGAGGTGGGTGGGAATTCCCTAAGTGGCTGCTGTAGTTAATTTCAATTTTATTTCTCAGATGGGAATCAGTATTGTTGATGCATCCGTTGCTGGTTTAGGCGGATGCCCATATGCGAAAGGAGCTAGTGGAAATGTGGCTACAGAAGATGTAGTCTACATGTTAAATGGATTGAAGATACATACGGTATAAATATTGTAGGAGCTATCTTATCGACGCTTTATTTTTCGATCATTCTAACAATATTTTATTCTTTTACAGGGGGTTGATTTGGAGAAACTTATGAAAGCGGGGGATTTTATTTGCACTGCTTTGCAAAGGCCAACAAACTCCAAAGTGGCGAAGGCGCTTAGTAAGTTATGAAAAAAAATGCTATAAAACTATATGCTCCGTCCTAATTAATTGACCAAACAGCATTGATTAGATTGTGCAGCTATCAAAAGTTTAACGTTTTTAAATGGTATTTCATTTTAGTGTATTTGTTTCAATAAATTATTGTACAGTGTACAGCACATTCTTATGTTCTGCCTAAAAAGCTAAACTTTGAATTTTTAAAAAACAGTACCGAATCAACACCAGTCATTCCAATCATATGTAATAAACATTTCTGTAATTAGCAATACATAGTTGACATATGTTACGAAACATTCACAATGGGTAACTTAAGAATCTACACATAAATGATTTAAAATTAATTATAAATAACTAACAAATGTAATCGTAAATACATTTCAACATTAAGTACAGCGTGCACCACTTTACAAGTTTAAAGAAAATTGATGTTTAACTGCTGAAATCATATTTTTGCTGCTATGATTCCTTCCAATTGAGCCTGGAATGAACATTATTTGAGTCTACGAACAATGAGTACGCATTTCATAAAAGATTTAGTGGACTGACTTTTAGCTGTTGATTAGTTTTTCTGAAAAATTGTAATTCCTCCGCATGTTTTCTTTCCATCATCTCTCTCTGCTCGGCAGCCATTCTTTCGCTTTGCTCGTATTTTGCCTTCAGTTCTTCCACTTGATTTTCTAACTCGCGCTTTTCCTTTTCCAGTTCTCTAATCTAACTTGTAAAAATGGAATCGTATAATATTCTATCTGTTATTATATAATTATTCTTTCCAGTCTTATTTTATTTAAGAAAGACAAATAGCTTCTGCTACTCACTTGTTTCTCCATATCTGCTCTTCCTTTCTCCGACTGCAATGCTTTTCGCATGCCAAACGCTATGCTGCTTTCGTACAACGTTTGATAAGCTGCTATTGTCATACTGATCTCATCCCGGACACGAAGCAGAAGAAGTCCTCTTTCGGCACAGTTAATGGCGACATGCCGAATTAATTCATCTGATAGGGGAAAAAAATCTTTGTCATCTTTCTCTTAACACGTAATTTGGATCAGTTCCAGTTTTACCAAAGCATTGCGAGTAAAGTTCCCTCCTGACAGGACATATTCCTGTTTCCCTGGCCTGTCTCTGCATTAATTTTGTATCCATCTGTTCTTGAAGAGCAATAACGTCTGTCCGAGTGGCTGGAATGCTCGACACGTGTTGAACCCAAGTCTCGCCGTTTTGAGCCCATTCTCTATATAAAATGTATCAAAACGGTTTGGTACAGTTGTAGTTTTAAGGCGTTTTTTGTTATACTTTAACGATTTGTAAGCACCTCGGAGGAAGAATTACGTCTAGAATTTCTTGAGTCTCACGAAGTGCACGATCATCGATTGGAGGAAGTTTTGTGTCGCTTAATCTGCTTGATTTTGTAGGTGAGCTGCTCCCAGATGTACTGCTTGGTGGAGAGACAGCCAATCTTTTATTTACCTAAACATTTGAAATTATATCATGAGATTATTGATATCAAGATTCGATCCTAGTTAGAACCAATGTACTTTCATGCAAAACCAATACTTTTCGACTTCTTGCTGCAGTCTCCAACAGTCTTTAAAAGTCGGGAAATGTGCCTTAATTTTTATCTCCGTGGAAAAGTTCGGAATTGTGCTTGAAATTCGTGAAATTTTTATTTTTTTATAATTTCCTTTGAGATGGCATTTTGTATTTCACTTTTTAAAAAGTACTAAAATATGCCAAAAAAAGCACTATTTGTAAATAAAAGTTAAAAAATAAGAATAAAAACTATCATTTTTTTTGGAATGTAATAGCTCTTTTCCAGAAGCTCAATTTTCGAAATTTTATATATGACTGTGTTTGAAAAAATAGATATTTTATGATGAATTCCTTGAATCAGAATCAGAATCAACATGAAATAAATGACAACTGTTAATTATAAAAAATAATAATTGTTTTTGGGTCCTTTACAAAAAAATGGGAAGGGGCGGGGAGGAATTATGGATGAAAATTAACTATCATAATAAAAAATAATAATAAACCTCACTTACGCTGGCAGTGGGAGATTTTCTATCAGCACTGCGTGATACTAAAATTGGATTATTATATTTTAAAAGTGAGAATTTTGAGGAAATCATTTTTATGTTATCAGATTTTTGCAGAGAAGGATTTTATGATGCTTCCCAAATGAGCGTCCTAATTGCCATAGCAACCACTCCATGTGCTTTTTGAAATCTCGCACATTCACGTTTTGAAACGATATTATACGGTGTTTCAATTCAGCTGCGTTCGATCACATGATCACATCCAAAATGGCTACTGAAAAGAGGTGTACCGAACTCGAAGGTAATGTTACGTTTGTTTTATAATTATTAATGCATGTATTGAATTTTCTTTATAATTATGCACACTTTCTTATTGTGTATGCAGATGTTCGTGATAAATTAAGATCGTGGCGAGAAGACGGTGTGAGACAGAGCGAAGAAGTCATTGAATATTGGGACACTATTCTGCATAGAGATATACGTGGTTTAAAGGATGAAAGTAAGTTGTTATTTTCAAATATCAAGTTGTTAATTCCCTTCTTTTTAATGTAATTTGCAAGTCATACTGCTACAGCTCGTAAGTTTTATTTGATTTCAGTGTGGAATGTCTATGAACAGGTTTGCTTAGCAGCGTTTGATTGCCATCGTTCGGATGTATCGAAGGTAATTATATAAACGGAAATTTGTTTTTACAGTTAATTACAGCCAATCATAGCTACTTAACGACATATCGAAGTATGTTATTCGTTATTGTTGTATACAATCGAACCCGCTTAATTGCACAGTGAAATGTGCAATTAACCGGTTTATGCAATTATCCGGTCACAATTCCATACAAAAGTTGCCCATGGGGCTTGTAAAATATGTACTTTATTCTTTAATGCAAATTTGCAACGCATCTTTATAACAAATAGTTATTAGAGCTATTCGAATGAATCCATAAAAGAAACCACCAACGCCGATGGTCGAGTGGGTTACGTGCTCGCCTCTCGATCCTAGGTTGCGGGGTTCGCTCCCCGGTCGAGGTCGGT